>JAVJIF010004327.1:0-259488 GCA_038442645.1 Agave tequilana | reverse complement strand
TGTGAACTTGAGCATATCATACTATTCTAATCTTTACAAATGGATCTAAATACAAAACTAAAGTGGTACCAAGGTCTTCTTGTAGAGTGCCGTCTCCAAGCCGACTCGATCCAAACTCCGTGATCCACCGAGCTAGACTCCAACGAGTGCTATGTATGATCTTGTTGCTCGGGCTCTGGAATCACCATGTGAAGGCTTCAAAACTCCTTTGTTGAAGCAATCACCAACTAATATCTTGTTATGATCTGAAACTAAATCACAAGATTATTAGTATACATAACTACATGAGTTAATCATCATCAAACTAGAGTGGAAGGCCTCTGGGCCAACACCTTTCTCTTTACTTCTTTTCCTTTGTTATTTCTTTACTATCATGTCTAAACTAACTCTCCATGCACTCTTTCATGCATGACTAACTAACTACTAACCCACTAATCTCTAACAACTTGATTGATAAACCTAAATGAGTCAATAGTGTCAACTATGCCTTGTTTAAAAAAGCTATGATATCTTAAGACGAGGGTTCTAACTCTAACTTACATTCAAATATTCACTTTCTTATATTTCATGCTTAACGAGTTTTTTGATGATCTATAGATTGCATGCTTTACTTGTTTTTGTAAGTTAGAGATTTTTCTTTAATTTTGCCGATACCATTAGTGCACTTGTGTCTTCCCCTATTCTCGCCTTCAATTGGATCTTGATAAGGGAATGTCTAAGTTTTCACCGTGTTAAGCTAAGCTATAGGAGAACTTTCACTCGATTTTCACGTGAATAGTTCCTATACATAAGGGGTATGCTTGGCTATGACCATCGTGAGGTACATCTTTAAGAAGTTAGAATAATGGGAGCACTTAGTAGAAAGTTAGCCATGCGTTTTTACCATTTAGAAAATCTAACTTTACAAACCACCAAATCATTCTCAAATAATTCTTGCAACCAATTTGTTTTCATTTTTAATTCTTATTGAAACAAAGAACTTCTCTTTTCTTGAACAAAGAAGCCGCATCAAGTTTTCATCGCTCTCCCTTCTTGTGGATACAACCCGTATAGCCACTTCGTTACTACGGAAGAATCACAAAAGCAGTAACATTGACCCCACTCTTTTTACTTATTCTTGTGCTTGCTTTTTGCCGATCAAATTTTGGCGTCATTGTCGGGGAGAAAACGGCTTTTTGTTCAATACTAAATATTTTCTTTGTTCTTGTTATAGGACAAATACCAAGGAGCTTACTATCACGGGAAGCAAAAGTGGTGGCCAAAGACGTTGCACGAGGATTCATTTGCCTCTCGAAAAAATTCGTGTAAAAGCGAGTTTCTCCAATTAAAGTACTAACAACTCTTCTGCAGGGTTGCCGAAAGCCGCTCAAATTGCTTTCTAAATTTTTTTTTAGTCCTTTGAATGCTTTGTCTTATACATGTGTAATAAACTCAACAGAAATCCATTTGTTGCTTAACTAAATTTGGATTAGACTTTTACATTTAGGGCACGTGTTTATTTCAATTTCTGTTAAAGAGTGCTGGAGAAAACGTACATGTGCATTCATATAGAATATGACCAACATTTTGGAGTGATTTATCGCTTTGAGTGTTACCTTATTGTGAATAAACTGTACACTTACACAATTGACATTAAGGACAAAATTCCAAATAACAAGATAAGGTGGGGATTTCATCACCCTTTCTTAGCCCAAAAATCATCTCCAAGTGCACTCACACTATCCCAAGCCTTAACTAAAAATGGATAAACGTTGGCCCTAGGGACATCTCGGACTCACTAAGAGATTAGCCAAGGGTGAAAATTGCAATAACTATACTCCTGCAAAATCGGTGTCTAAGGAAAGTGGATTGAGAGGCAAAGCCTCGAAAGCTCCGTGGTTTGGCGTAATTAAGGCTCGTGGCTCACGCCCGGATACCTCCACCGAGTTTTTCCCTTTCCTGACCGATTAGCTTGTAGTCTAGTTCCTAAAACCAACCTCCCTGGAGAATCGACCAGTTAGGAGTCGTCTAGGTCCAGGTAACTTAGATTAAGGCTTTGTGGTTGTTTATTTTATTCTTTTGATTGTTTGTTGTCTTTATGTTGTCTGTGGTGTGCTGTATGCAAGAGTGGGTAAGAAATCCTATTTTTTAGATTAACCAGAAACACTTCTTTACCCTTGCATCCAGAACCTGTGATGGCGTCACTTCAGAACAGTTTTACCCGATCAGAACCTCATTACCATCTTGTATAAAACTGCCTGAGGCAAATGAAATAATTTTGAATTAAAGCCTCAATTCATCACCTCTCCCAAAGTTTCATGGTTTAGAATCAGAAGATGCATACTTCTTTGTTAGGGAGTTTGAAGAAGTGTGCCTCATGATGCGTATAACCCAGCTAGGAGATGATGCCGTTAGGTTACGTTTCATTCCCTTTTCCCTAAAGGACCTAGCGAAGAAATGGTTGTACTGTTTGGCGGTAGATTCAGTCACGACGTGGGATGATTTTGTCAAGGCCTTCTGAAGAATTTTACCCAATCCCAAAACTACCCTCATTAGAAAGAATATCATGTAGTTCAAGTAAGAACTGAGCGAACCATTTTGGAGATACTTTAAGCGATTCAAAGATCTCCTAGCTCAATACCATCATCATGGTGTGGAGAAATGGCGTCAGTGTCAAATTCTCTACGATGGTTTAGATTCAGAGGAGGACCCTGTTAGAAACCATGTGTCAGGGAGGGTTATTACAAAAGGATGAGAACTAGGGTTGGGACTTATTTGAGGATTTAGTTGAGAAAACCCTGCAATGGGAGCCAGCCTTGAAAAAAATAAGGAATTCACAATCTATAGCTTCAAGAGGAGGGCTCCTATCTCTAGAATCATCCATAACTGCAGAAAGCTAAGATTGCAACCCTGATGAGGAGAATAGAGGCTCTAGAAATAAAAGAGCAAGCCAATGTCAACCAAATCAACCCACCACCAATTCACAATCCGGATTGTTTATACTGTCAGGCATCAAATCATGTCTTTGAAGAATGCCCTGTTTTTTACCCAGCAAGTGCCACTGAAACACCTGAACGCGGCCTACTCACGGCCGCTGCATAATCCCTACTCGCAATCATACAATCCAGGTTGGAGAAATCACCCAAATTTCTCTTGGGCCCAGAACAATCCTCCCAGGCCTAATTTCTCCAACACCTTTCTCCATCACAGTCCTCCACCAAATTTCTCCAGTCAAGATCCATTTTCCTCCTCTCAAAGTTCACCAATGGAAAAAAATTCAGCAAATGTAGGAGAGCATGGAAGCTTTTATGAAGTCCCAAGCCGCTTTCATGCAAAACCAGTACAAACTCTGAACAACCATTCACAGGCTAAATTGAGATTGGAAATGCAAATGAGTCAGTTAGTTAGCTCTCTAAGTGAAAGACCAAAGGGTACTTACTTAGTCAACCGCTAGTTAACCCTAAAAACTCCAATTAAGCGTATGAAATTCAGGATTCGTCGAACACCAATGAAATGCTGTTCACACACACACTCGATCTGGAAAGAAGGTGGACAACAAGGTCTACCAACAAATCCAGTCCATACCGATCCTACTCCAGCCTCCACCTCTGCTAGTTCCTCCCAATCTGCTCCTCAAACATCTGACGAGGACAAAGCTGCTGAACAAGTTCATAAGGCTGTAGCACCCTTTCCCAATAGGCTTAGGAACAACAATAAGAATATCACATAGAAAAGATGCTTGAGATGTTTACCAAGTCAAACTGAATGTGCCTCTTCTTGATGCTATCTAACAAGTCCAGCTTATGCCAAATTTCTTAAGGATATGTGACGAAAAAGAAAGACAATGTGCCCAAGAAAGTGTTCTTGGCAACCATATAAGCGAAATTCTGTCTGGTCCCATTCCGGTGAAATATAAGGATCCCAGATGTCTCATAATTTCCTGCACCATAGGACAAACAGAAATTAGTAGAGCACTACTTGACCTGGGAGTAAGTATCAACTTGCTATCTCTCTCAGTATACCAGCAACTTGGGTTGGGCGAGCTAAGCCCAACTCGAGTCACCACTCAGTTAGCTGACCGACCTGTGAAAATCCCGAAGGGGGAAATCACAGATGTCCTTATCCGGTCGGGGATTTCATCTTCCCGTTGACTTCATTGTGCATGAGACCCAACCTGTGTCAAATCCACGGTCCCAAACTCCGTCATCTTTAGGATGCCCATTCCTTGCTACAGCCAATGCCATAATCAACTGTAGGAACGGGTCCTGTGATTGACCTTTGGAGACATGACGAAGGAAGTCAATGTCTTCAATCTTGGAAGACAAGGGATATCAATGATCAGACTTTTGAGGTCAATTCTATTAAAAATTTGACCAGTGAGCTGATCGGCAAAAAGCAATTACTAAAATAAAAGATGGAAGTTGGGTCGAAGTTACTACTGCTTTTCGATTCTTCCGTAGTAGCAAAGTGGCTATACGGGTCGTATCCACAAGGACGGGAGCGATAGAAGCTTTACCGGTTGATTCACGTGGTTTGTTAAGATTCTTCAAAGTTTTAAAGAATGAAAAGAAAAGAAAGTAAAGAATGAAAGAGAGGTATGGTGAAACACAAAGGAGTGGGAAACATAGAAAAGAATGATTTTTGTATTTTGTTTTATGTCTAAAATAAGTGAAAAAGAAAGAAAACTTACGGCTCTAACTACTAATGACTCCACCAACACGCTAACCTCTTAAAGATAGTTTGCCTCACACGTATCATTGGCCATCACTAGTCCTTGGTTCAAGAGCGATTCAAAGCATGACTCATATGTAACTCATCACAACAACCCAACACAACAAAACAAGTTCAAGCTACACTTAGCTCATCATCAAACCCATAGGAGCAAGCATGAAGTAAAGTAGTGTTAGCTTGTTAGTGGTTAGGAAGTTAGAGTGTTAGATCCATCATCATGAGCCATCAATGGCTCTTGCAAGAGCAAGGCCAAAGTGAGGCTATTAGATTCATGTGGATTATCATAAAGAAGTAAGACTAGTTAGATGGTTAGTAGTTAGAGCCATAAGGGAAAAACTAGCTACACATGTAAAAGAGATTGGAGAGAAGTAAACATAGAGAGGTAAAGAGAGCACCTTCATAGATTGTCACCTTCTATTACAAGCACTCTTGCATTCCAAGCATGAACCACCTCTCTCCCTAATACAAGATCTAAAATGGAAAATACAATGGAGGAGGAAGAACTAAAAACTATACTATCCTAACCTACAACATGAAAATAAAACTACTCCTAAACTTGCCTCTACTCTGCATTCTCCTCAGTCAAGAACCCCAGGGGGGCATTTATAGCTTCAGAGGAACGGGGGACCCAGGGACAGGATGTGACCGAAGCGGCGCGCGCCGCGCGCCTAAATTGCCGCGGAATTGCGGCAAAAGCCGCAATTTTGCGGCAATTTAGTGGCCACGTGCGCCGCGCTTCTTTCGGCGCGTAGACTTTTCTGTCCCCTGTCGTATTCGGCGCCCGGTTTTGGTTTTTCAGCCCCTGGTTTTGACAGAACCAGCTCTTTAGGTCAATAGCTATTTTAATACCCCTTAATCACCAAATAAATGGTGATTTGGGTCTTCTTCTTCATGTGAACACCATTGACCTAGGATCAAGCAAGCAAGGTATTATTAGCATAATTTATTTATCAAATAAATGGGAGATGTGATGAAAATTATGCAAAATTAGAGACTAATCACACCCCCACACTTATCTTTTGCTCGTCCCGAGCAAAACAAAAAACCTAAGGAAATTATTACATCACTTTCGCAGGTGACGCGATTGCACTGAGCATGTGCAACAAGCCGTTAAACCTCTAAGTTTCCCTAGAGGAGGAGTTTTGTCTCCTGAGGGTTTTCAGCGGATTACACCTACAAAATCCATAAAGAAGAAATCAAATGTTAGTATTTTGAAAACACATTTTTGAAATAGAGAAAAGTTTTGAAGTATTTTTGTGAAAAATATAAGTGATCTAAGGTCATAGGTTAACCAGAAATTGTTCTTTCTTAAACTAAGTCAAAATGCAAAAAAAAATCTTGTTATAAATTAAATGTAAGAATTTAAAATTGAATTGACTCTTTGATCTTTCATAAAACTCTTAGAAAATATGCACTTTGTGAACTGTGAAGATTTTTGGGACATCGACTCTAACTTTCATGCCACTTATTTAATTATATATATTATAATATTTTCCTTCTTCTTCCCTTAGTTTTCTTAGGCTTTCTTATCTACCCGGGTAGTGAGCCTTTAGCCGGTGACTCCCAAACCAGATGGTCTTAGGGCACCAGATGAGAAAACATCCCTCGGACTTAAGGACTCGAGTAAACAAGGCCACAAAACTAAAAGGGATTATTTCATTTTTATCCACCATTTTAGGTGTGAATAATCATGCTTCCTGAGGCATAATTACCCAACTTCAATAAGTGGTTTTTATTTATAATAATTTTTTTATATTTTTTTATTATTATTTTTATATATATATATATATATAATATATATATATATATATATATATATATATATATATTATGGCATTTTAGTCTTTGTTTCAATCCCAAAATTGTGTAAGTGTGGAGTGCATAAATCTAAGGCAAAAAAATTCAAGATCAAATTATCTTTTCAATCTTATTTTCTTATCCAAAAAATTTAAACAAGATCTATTATTTTGACTCGGTTTAAAATTTCATAATTTTAGGTCTTCCTAATTCCTAAGATAATCTTAATTTTCTTAAAAAAAAATGGATCAAAACTATTTCTCTTGTTTCAAAAAGTTTGTAAAAAGAAAAGAAAAAGTGTTTTATATAAAAGTTTTTTTTTTTTTTTTAAAAGAAGTATAAAACTAACTATGTTAGTAAACCCTTTAAAAAAGAAGTATAAAACTAACTATGTTAGTAAACCCTTTAAAAAAAAGAAGTATAAAACTAACTATGTTAGTAAACCCTCCCCCACACTTATCTCACGCATTGTCCTCAATGCATCGTGAATGTGTAAATACATGAAACAAATAGAGAGGGAAGGAAGATTACCTCAAGGGGGTGGCTCTGGTGGTGGTCGGATTGGGCCAAGCGTTGCGACCCAATCAAGATATTGTGGATCTTGCAGAAATCCACCATGACCCCTCTGATATGACCCCAGAAATGAATGATGGATTGAATGGTCTTATTGAAAAAATTATCCCCATCTAATTTTAAATTTTCAAAAATAATTACTGAGTCATTTTGTCAACATTCTTGTCCAACAATGAAGTGTGATTTTGGAAGATGATGGATTTGGACTCCAAGGGATCAGGAACAAAAACCGATACCGACTCGGGAAGTTGACTCAGATCAAGTCGAGAGTCAACAATGAGAGTCGAAATTGGTTCAAAAACAGGGTCCAAACCAAAGAATTGATATTCACACACTTTCCCCGTTAATGAAGTGTGATCATAAGAGATTGGTGATTCCATTTCACGGTGTACTGGTGCAGGATTCAATGTTGACTCCGGAATAGAGAAAAAATCTGGTAAAGATACCGGAGTCATTATTGAATCAAAAAGTGAATTGGAATCACTAACATGAGGTTCGGGATCACATTCATGTTGAAGTTCAATTTCAAGAAAAGGGTAACTGGCCAACATGTCCAGGTGACTTTCATAACTTGGAGATTGGTCAAGTTTAAATGTGTGTTCTGAAATTGAAGCTGAATTTCCAAAATGACATGATTCATGGGTCCAATCAGTAGAGTTAGGGATATAGGAATCGGTCAAAGGTTGAGAAGAAAGGCTTTCCTCGCTTTCATTGATCAATTCGCTCAAATTTGAATCTAACCCTACTGATCGGTTGTGTAACAGGATTTGGATTTGGAATCATGTCTTCCATACTCTTTGTAATTGGTTCTTGAAAATCTGAGTATGAAAGTTGATTTTGGAAATTGTGGTGAAATTGTGAGTCCATCGGATTTTGCGGTTGCTGCTGCTCGAACTCACGCAAGGGTTCCATACTCAATCCCAGTGTTGAAGTTTGTTCATTTTGAAGTGATGAGACTGGAAAAGATGAGTATGACTCTTGAAAATTTGGTTGAGAGGATGAGTCCAACATGTTTTGCATTCTATCACAAAAGTCTTCAAAACGCTTTTCTAGCTCAGATTCTTCTTCAATTGGATTCTCTAGAAAAGGAGGATGTGGAGTTTGATGTGGGAAGATTTGTGAATTAAGCAAATTTTGCATTCGTTCTAGGGACTCTTCCATACTCCTTTCCAATGATGATTTCTCTTCAATTGGTGGTTCAGGAAAAGGAGTATATGAATCAAAATTGGGGAATGAATACTGTGGAACTTGTGGACAAGGTGGTTGAAAATTTGACTCGGGGTAAGTGAATCCCCATGAACTCTGTGAAGAGTTGAAATTATTTTGAAAATTATAATCATTATGTTGAGGATATGGGTCATATTGATTCGGATAATCCCAACCCGGCATATATGGTTGGTTCATGTTGTACATTGCCGGGTCAGAGTTATCCGAGTCAAATGAGGTCGGAGTGAAATATGGATTCATATTATGATTGAAAGAATTATTGTTGTTAAAATCCATTTCACAATATACAAAAAAAAGGAAAACAAACAAACAAACAAACAAAAACAAAGAAAAAGAACACAAGCCTATGCTAGGGTTGACTTAGACCTAGACGACCCTAACTGGTTAGACTGTCCACGGGGGGTCTGTTTGTCGGAAGCTGACCACAAGTTAATCGGCCAGGTAGGGGCAAGACAGTGGGAGGTATCCGTGCCGGAGCAACGGGCCTAATTATGCCAAACCACCGTTCTTCGAGGTTTCGCCTCTCAATCCCCAACCTAGACACCGATTTAGCAAGAGTCAATTCTAACAACTTCCCCCTTAGGTCAATCTCCTAAATGAGTCCGAGATGTCCCTAGGGGCCAACGTCTAGCATGTTTTATTTAAGCTTGGGTTGTGTGAGTGGGGAGGTGATTTTTGGGCCAAGGGAGGGTAATAACTTCCCCATCTTATGTTGTCTTGGGTTTTGCCCTTAAGTTAAATTCGTGCAAGTGTGCAATATAGATAAGGATGAACACAAAAAAGCAAGTAATCACTGAAGTGTTTGTCCTATACTATATGCAATGCCATATATACACCTCTTATCAATATCACAACAACAAAAGAATAAAATACAGTATATTGGAAAAAAAAATTGACACGTGCCTAGATGCAAATGTCTAAATCGTTTTAAAGCATCCAATTTCTGTATTTTAGTTCTTACAATTATTTACAGTGCATAGGTAATATAAACAAAAATTAGCAGCAGAATATAAAATATACAAGAATTACCCGACCACACTTGAGCAGGTGTGGATTTCTGCAATGCTAAAGCTTTAACCTGCACACCAAAAAAACAAAGAAGAAAAGTTAACAAACTTGTGAAATCAACCGTTCCCATCCCCGGCAACGGCGCCAAAATTTGATCGCAAAAGCAAGTACTAAAATAAAAGATGGAAGTGTGGGTCGAAGTTACTGCTTTTGCGATTCTTCCGTAGTAGCAAAGTGGCTATACGGGTCGTATCCACAAGGACGGGAGGCGATAGAAGCTTTACCGGTTGATTCACGTGTTTGTTAAAAATTCTTCAAAGTTTTAAAGAATGAAAAGAAAAGAAAGTAAAGAATGAAAGAGAGAGGTACGGTGAACACAAAGGAGTGGGAAACATAGAAAAGAATGATTTTTGTAATTTTGTTTTTATGTCTAAAATAAGTGAAAAAGAAAGAAAACTTACGGCTCTAACTACTAATGACTCCACCAACACGCTAACCTCTTAGTGATAGTTGCCTCACACGTATCATTGGCCATCACTAGTCCTTGGTTCAAGAGCGATTCAAAGCATGACTCATATGTAACTCATCACAACCCAACACAACAAAACAAGTTCAAGCTACACTTAGCTCATCAAAACCCATAGGAGCAAGCATGAAGTAAAGTAGTGTTAGCTTGTTAGTGGTTAGGAAGTTAGAGTGTTAGATCCATCATCATGAGCCATCAATGGCTCTTGCAAGAGCAAGGCCAAAGTGAGGCTATTAGATTCATGTGGATTATCATAAAGAAGTAAGACTAGTTAGATGGTTAGTAGTTAGAGCCATAAGGGAAAAAACTAGCTACACATGTAAAAGAGATTGGAGAGAAGTAAACATAGAGAGGTAAAGAGAGCACCTTTCATAGATTGTCACCTTCTATTACAAGCACTCTTGCATTCCAAGCATGAACCACTCTCTCCCTAATACAAGATCTAAATGGAAAATACAATGGAGGAGGAAGAACTAAAACTATACTATCCTAACCTACAACATGAAAATAAAACTACTCCTAAACTTGCCTCTACTCTGCATTCTCCTCAGTCAAGAACCCCAGGGGGTATTATAGCTTCAGAGGAATGGGGGACCCAGGGACAGGATGTGACCCGAAGCGGCGCGCGCCGCGCGCCTAAATTGCCGCGGAATTGCGGCAAAAGCCGCAATTTTGCGGCAATTTAGTGGCCACGTGCGCCGCGCTTCTTTCGGCGCGTAGACTTTTCTGTCCCCTGTCGTATTCGGCGCCCGGTTTTGGTTTTTCAGCCCTGGTTTTGACAGAACCAGCTCTTTAGGTCAATAGCTATTTTAGTACCCCTTTAATCACCAAATAAATGGTGATTTGGGTCTTCTTCTTCATGTGAACACCATTGACCTAGGATCAAGCAAGCAAGGTATTATTAGCATAATTTATTTATCAAATAAATGTGAGATGTGATGAAAATTATGCAAATTAGAGACTAATCATGAGCAGGGGAAAGCATGGAGGTAGAGACAGAGGCAGAGTTTGATATGGAATCTGAAGATTTTAATCTGGACCAGATCGTAGATTCGGTAGTGGATTGGGCGTCAAGCCCAAGTGTACCTCATCATAGAATTGCAAGTCTGGAGATTGCCTCCAATGAAGCAACACCTTTCCTAGAGCTAAAAGCCTTACCTGAACACATCATGTACGCCTACCTGGGCGGAAGAGAAACCCTGCCAGTCATTATAGTTTCCCACCTGAGTGAGCAACAAGAGGACAGCTTATGTCTATTCTGAAAAGACATAGGAAAGCCATTGGATGGACAATGCAGGATATCAAGGGATAAGTCCAGCCATAGTTCAACATAGAATCCATTTAATCGATGAAGTAACCCCCAGGAGGGACCCATAATGCAGGCTTAACCCACTCATGCAAGAGGCAGTAAAAGCGAAAATTATGAAACTATTAGACAACAGGATCATTTATCCTATTTCTGATGGCCAATGGGTTAGCTCGGTTCATGCGGTCCCGAAGAAAGCTGGCTTTACGGTGGTTGAAAATGAGCAAAAAGAGTTGGTACAAATAAGACTGCATACCAAGATTCGTGTTTGTATCGACTATAGAAAGTTGAATTCAGCCACCCGTAAAGACCACTTCTCGCTACCCTTCATTGACCAAATGCTTGAACACCTGGCTGGACACGAGTACTATTGCTTCCTAGATGGGTACGCAGGATACAATCAGATCCCCATTGCTGCAGAAGACCAGGAAAAGACCACGTTCACCTGCTCGTTCGGAACCTTCGCTTACCGACGCATGCCCTTTGGATTGTGCAATGCTCTCGCAACATTCCTAAGGTGCATGCTTAGTCTTTTCTCTGACATAGTAGAACGTTTTCTTAAGATTTTTAGGGATGACTTCTCCATCTTTGGAGATTCATTTGATCCGTATCTTCATCATCTAGAGTTAGTTCTGCAAAGATGCGAGGAGAAGAACCTAACTCTGAACTGGTAGAAATGTCACTTCATGGTGAGACAGGGGATTATCTTAGGCCATGAGATTTCTAGGAGAGGCATTGAAGTGGACAAGGCAAAAGTAGAAGTGATTGCTAAGCTTCCACCACCCAAAAGTATCAAGGATATTAGATCCTTTCTAGGGCATGCTGGGTTCTACCGACGGTTCATTAAGGATTTTAGCAAAATCGCTAGGCCCTTAATCACCTGCTCGCTAAGGACGTGCCCTTTGATTTTAACGATGAATGTTTCAAGTCATAGGGGAAGCTTAAACAACAACTTATTTCTATGCCTATTATTTCTGCTTCTAATTGGGCCCAATCGTTTAAAATCATGTGCGATGCCTCTGACTTTGCTATTGGCGCTGTCTAGGATAGCACATCGACAATAGACAGCACGTGATTTATTACTCGAGTAGGACTTGAATGACGCCTAACAGAATTTTACAATGACTAAGAAGGAATTCTTGGCCGTTGTCTTTGCATTAAAAAAGTTCCGGTCATACTTGTTAGGTTCGAAGACGGTGATTTTCATGGATCACTCGGCATTAAGATACCTCATGATCAAGAAGGAAGCAAAAGCCCGATTGATTCGGTAGATCCTTTTACTTCAAGAATTTGACCTGAAAATTTGAGATAAACGAGGTATAGAGAATGTGATCGCTGATCATCTATCATGAATTCTGAACGCACCCATCATACAAGCTCCGATCAATAAGGATTTCCCAGACGAGCACATCCTAGCCATTTCAAGGAACCTTAGTATGCGGACATAGTTAATTACCTGGCCACTGGAAAATTACCCGCTGACTGGACAAAGCAAGATCAGTGTCGCTTCTTTGCCCAAGTATGGTACTTCTTCTTGAAAGAGTCGTATCTTTTTAAGTATTGTCCCAACAAGATTATTCGACGATGCATACCAGAGGAGGAACAGAAGAGTGTACTAAGCTTTTGCCATGACCTTGCATGCGGAGGGCACTTCGGTCCCTACAAGACTGCCGAGAAGATTCTACAAAGTGGGTTTTACTGGCCCACTTTGTTCAAAAAACTCATACCATTTTTGCAAGTCATGCGCAAATTATCAGAAGATTGGGAAATTTTCAAGAAGAGACATGATGCCCCTGAACCCGATCCTGAAAGTTGAAATTTTTGATATTTGGGGCATCGACTTCATAGAACCATTCCCTAATTCCTTCGGCAACCAGTTCATTTTGGTTGCTATCGATTACGTCTCTAAATGGGTAGAAGTTGTGCCAACAAAAACTAATGATAACAAAGTGGTTGTCAAATTTCTCAAAGAGAACAATCTTCTCCAGATTTGACACCCCTAGAGCGATAATTAGTGATAATGGATCGCATTTCTGTAATAGAGTTTTTGAAGCTCTGATGCGGAAATATTCCACCAATCACAAGTTATCTACTCTGTATCATCCCCAGACAAATGAGCAGGTCGAAGTCACCAATCGACGATCAAGCTCATTTTAAAAAGACTTCGGACAAAACTGGAAGGATTGGTCGGTCAAACTCAACGATGCATTGTAGGTTTACCGCACTGCTTTTAAGACAGTCCTTAGGATGTCTCCTTACAGAATAATACTCATAAAAGCCTGTCATCTGCTAGTAGAGTTAGAACATCGTGCCCTTTGGGCCATTAAGCAGCTCAATTTTGATTTGAATAAGGCCGGTGAGCTAAGGAGACTTCAAATCGCAGAATTAGAGGAGAAATGGAATGAAGCCTATGAGAATGCTCGGATCACCAAAAGCAGGACTAAACTTTTTCATGATCAAATTATAAACCGAAAAAACTTTGCCCCGGGCGACAAGGTTCTGCTGTACAACTCGAGGCTCCACATTTTCGCAGGAAAGCTGAAGACTCGTTGGTCTGGACCGTTCATTGTGCAAACCGTTTTCCCACACGGTTGTGATATTATAGACCCTAAGAACAACACGGAATTCAAAGTGAACGGACAAAGAATGAAGCCCTTCTTGACCACTGAGCCTATGACTCTGGATGATAGTGTGCTGACTCTTTTTGCCCCGTCATACACCTAACCACAGTAACTAAAAAAAAAATTTCTTATTGTTTATATGCTTACCCCTTCTACATTTTTTTGACATTTCTTTAGCCTATTCGCACTTGGCCAGCCCAAGTCCACGCTGAAGGTGACATCATTTCTTTCCCCTATTTATTACATTTGCATTTACATAAACATTCATTGAGGACATTGCATTAGATAGGTGGGAGGGATGCTAACACTTTTCTTTTTTTTTTCTACCAAAAAAAAAAATCTCCAGATTGAAAAGAAATTTCATACTCTTTATAAAAATACAAAAAAGGTTGTAAGAATTAAGGGAACCTTATTAATGAATCTTTATTTTGTCTAAATAAATAAGAAAGATTGGTTTGACTAAGAGGTGGGAGGGATAAGGAAAATAACTCATACCTTTTATTTAGCCTTAGTAGAATATGCATAAACCACACACACATGCTTGGGATTTAGAGACACAACTTTAAAAAAAATGCTGAATAATTGTGCCTCAAGAAGCATTATTACTCACGCCAAAAAATAATAATCAATATAAATATATAAGTAAATCTTGATTTCGTGTCATACTCTACTTGTTAACCTGAGGGGTATTTTTTCACCTAGTGCCCTAAAATCATCTGGTTTGGGAGTCATCAGTTTGATATGTGTTACATGAGTAAAGTAGAAAGCTTAATGAAACCAAGAGTAATACATAAATATTAATAAAATTAAATGATATTCAAAGTTGAGTTGAAAAATCCCAAGCACATCACACTTACACATTATGCATATCTATCTAAAGCAAAATAACAGAATGAGTTAGAAGTATAAGATTCTTTCTAAATTTAAAGAAAAATCATAATTTCATGTTTTATGAAGGCTAAAGTATAGGAGGACTTATGAGGGTTGAACCTAATTCTTACATCATTCGGTCATTTTTACTTAGATGATTGAAAGTTCTTTTTCTTGAAGAGGTTTTCTAACAACTAAATATTTTTTCACTTACTGGATTTTGTGGGTGTAATCCACTGAAAACCCTCAGGAGACAATACTCCTCCTCTAGGGGAAACCTAGAGGTTTAAAGGCTTGTGCACATGCTCAGTACAATCGCGTCACCTGTGAAAGTGGTGTAATAATTTTCTTATTTTTTGTTTTGCTCGGGACTAGCAAAAAGATAAGTGTGAGGGTGTGATTAGTCTCTAATTTTGCATAATTTTTATCACATCCTCATATTTATTTGATATAAAATTCTGCTAATAAAGCTTTACTTGCTTAATCCTAGGTCCATGGTGTGCATATGAAGAAGAAGACCCTAAATCACCATTTAATGGGTGATTAAAGGCCTAACAAGTAGCCATTGACTTTAGAATGGAGATTTTGTCAGCTCAGGGTATCAAATCTAGAAACCAGAAGATCCACCTGATAGGGAACAGACAGGACGACACGTTGCCCGAAGCCAGACACACGCCGCCCTGGCATGGCCGCGAAAACGCGGCCTGGGCCGCGTTTCAGCGGCCGTACAGGCGCAGCGCGCCGGGCTTTGGGCCAGGGGTCGTCCCCCTGGCCCCCTTTCCCCTGGTGCCTATAAATACCCCCCGGGTCTGAAGAGAAGGAGATCCAGAGTTTAGAGCATTATTGTAATCTTGTTTTTAGGATTGTAGTTGTTTTACTTTCCTTCTTCTTCTTGTTTTAGTTTAGCCATTAGAGTGAAAGAGAGAGTGTGTGTAAGAGTTGTATTTGAAGGTGATAAGCTAATACAAGTAACTACTTCTCTTTCTTCTTTCCATTTACTTGTGTTTTCTAATTGCTTTTATTTTCTTGTTGTAGTGTAACTTCCTTTCTCTTTACTTCTTTTCCACTGTTGTTTCTTTTACTACCATGTCTAACTGACTCTTCTATTGCATGGCTAACTAACTACTAACCCACTAATCTCTAACAACTTGATTGATAAACCCAAATGAGTCAATAGTGTCAACTAAGCCTTGTGCAAATAAGAGCTATGATATCTTAAGACGAGGGTTCTAACTCTGACTTACATTCAAGTATTCACTTTCTTATATTTCATGCTTAATGGTTTTTTGATGATATATGTATTGCATGCTTTACTTGTTTTTGTAAGTTAGAGATTTTTTTTTTAACTTTGCCGATACCATTAGTGCACTTGTGTCTTCCCCTATTCTCGCCTTCAATTGGATCTTGATAAGGAAATGTCAATGTTTTTGCCGTGTTAAGCTAAGTTATAGGAAGAACTTTCACTCGATTTTCACGTGAATAGTTCCTATACATAAGGGGTATGCTTGCCTATGATCCATCGTGAGGTTACATCTTCAAGAAGTTAGGGATTAGTGGGAGCACTTAGTAGAAAGTTAGCCATGTGTTTTTACCATTAAGAAAATCTAACTTTACAAACCACCAAATCATTCTAATACAATTCTTGAAACCAACTTGTTTTTATTTTCCAATTCTTTATTTGAAACAAAGAACTTTCTCTTTTCTTGAATAAAGAAGCCGCATCAAGCTTTCATCACTCTCCCTCCTTGTGGATATGACCCGTATAGCTACTTCTCTACTACGGAAGAATCGTAAAAGCAGTAACATCGACCCACACTCTTTTTACTTATTCTTGTACTTACTTTTTGCCGATCAGATCCTTCGATGGATACGATCCGTATAGCCACTTCGCTACTACAGAAGAATCGCAAAAGCAGTAACATCAACCCGCACTCTTTTTACTCATTCTTGTGCTTGCTTTTTACCAATCAGCTTGTTGTGCACAAATTTTTTGGATGAAACATACTCTCCTTGACTATGATTTGCATTATGTTCATATTAAAATATTTTGTGATAATACCAGTACCATTCATATGACCAAGAATTCAAATCAACTAGTAATACCAAGCACATAGAGATTCGATATCACTTTTTTAGAGATCACTATGAGAAAGGAGATATTGAAATTGATTATGTTTCTACTGATTTTTAACTTGCTAATAATTTTACTAAGTCACTTAATTTTATTAGATGTTGTTTCATTTGTGGAGAACTAAATATTTGCATTATAAATTCATGAGTTTTTCATTATGTTGAAATCTATGTTTGTTTATGTGTTTTCTAATTGATAATTTGTTTATCCTTTTTGATTCATGACAAAAGGGGGAGAAGTATTTATTGTGTTAATATTAGTTTTGTTGTGGTACGATGTATATCCATTTTCATGCTCATATGCAATGCTTTGATTTATTGTCATCACTCATTGCATAATGTTTTTGGTGAAAGGAGGATTGGCAGGATGGAAGGGCTTTTATGCATATTGTTATACATTGTTATATCTTTCATATATGCATGCAGAGACTTGCTTATAATTGACACTTCACTATAATAGTCATATTGATTTTTTTCACTTGATAGATAAGCATAACTTGAGAGGGAGATTTTTCAAAGTCCTTTCCTATCATTTATTTTAAATAACTCATAGGTTTTGTCATCATCAAAAAGGGGGAGATTGTTGGCTTGAAGGTTACAATTACCAGTTTCTTGTTTTGATGATAACAAAATGTATGAAGTTATTTAGTACTAATCAAGTTCAAGTGTTTAGTGTGTTTCAGAGTTTTAGTAGATCTTATGTGTTTCCTTCCTAAAAAGAAAGATATTTATAGCACAAAGGTACTCAAGCATGGAATGTAAGCTCAAACGTCGCTAGTAGAGAAGCCCGCTTGAAAACCTTGTAGTCGCTTAGAACCTTGTAAGAAATTAGTGTGTTAAAGTATAGAATATAGAATTGATGCTTAACGAGTTACAAACACCAAAATACACATTTTCGAAAATACAGTTTATTTTATGTTGGTGTTTTGACATGTTTGGTCTTGATACATATTCCACATTTTTTTTTCAAAATTTATGTCTCAGTTTAGAACTTGTATCTCCTTGCCATACATGATTTTCCCCCTTCAAAACCCATACAAAATTATTTAGAAAATTTTTAAGTTTCAAAAACTGAGCCAGGAACAGTTTTTTGGCCCAGGTAAGTCGACCGGGTGGTCGACCGTTCCTATAATAGACCAGGTCTGTCTACCCTCGGTCGACTGAACCTCTGGTAAAGGGGTGTGCATGTTTATGCACGTTAACGGTCAGTCGACGGCTAACCCCAGTGGCCGACCATTCGGTCGACTGACTGGTACCCCCTTTAGCCTCGGTTAGATCCGGTCGATCGACTGGTCGATCGGAGCCAACAAGTCAATTTTTATTTGAGCTGTCGGTCGACCGGCCGGTCGACCGACAGGCTGTCTGTTTTGCAATAACGGTTAGTTTTTAAATCTATTTTGTTTTTTCTGCTTTCCAACGAGTATATCCTGATTTTATGGGTCAAACTCATCCTAGAGACCTGGTAAACCTCTCTATAGGTTTTATGAGTTGCTATATAAATGGTCATTGGGTTTGAGTTGAATAACAAGTTTTAACCATATACTTTAAAAATCAAGTTTCATTCAAAAGAGAAAAGTTTTTCTACCTTCCAATTTTCAAGTGCAAATCTTTCAAAGCTAATTTCATTTGATTTTTAGCTCTTAAATTCTTACTATTTGAATTTCTACTCTCACACACCTCCTAAAGCCTCAATCTGCATTCTACTCTATTGGAAGTTATAAGAGAGAGAGTGTTTGTGATCTTATTTGATCACCAAGAGCTTTGTAATCTCAATTGGCTTTGTGTTACCTCTTGTGTAGAGGGGTTGAGTAGTGGAGTTGTGTACTCCGGCCTTGTGTAGACCAATTGTAATTTCTTATTGTAAGGTCTTTTTATGAAAGATCCCTTAGTGGGCAGTGAAATCTTTCATAGTGGTGAAGGCGGGGACGTAGAGTGGTTGCTCAAACCTCGGAATAAATTTTTTGTGTTTACAATTGCTTGTGTCTTACTCTCTATTGCTTATCATTATTCATACTTGTGTGGTTGTTCATCTTGCATACGATTATTTATTTCATCTCATCACTTTCATTATTGGTCTTCACTCATCTCAATAAGGAGACAATTGAGCAACTCAACTCATAATCTAGAGGAATTAAGAGGAGAAGTTTTAGAGCCTTTCACGGAGAATTCGGCTTCAATTCTTGTTTTGAGTAACTGGTTTGTATCATTCATCATAAGTAGTTTTTAACTTGCATTTGATTAGCATAACACCTATTCCCCCCCCCCCCCCCCCCCACCCCCACCCCCCCTCAAAATATATTTCAGAAACTTTTCCAGTTTACCGTTTACTCTTAAAAAAAAAAATTTTTTTTTTTATACACGTATAACACCATCTA
The DNA here is from genome assembly GCA_038442645.1 of Agave tequilana. Taxonomy (NCBI): domain Eukaryota; kingdom Viridiplantae; phylum Streptophyta; class Magnoliopsida; order Asparagales; family Asparagaceae; genus Agave; species Agave tequilana. Next base: position 240,345 of record JAVJIF010004327.1, on the reverse strand, counting down.
CTACAAGAAAGTCTATGTAGAGATTGATGCGAGAATCTAATTCTTCTTTTATCTTGTAGTTCTTGAGGCGTGGAATGATAGATTCAGTCTCACCATCATCATCAATTCGTGCAAATTTGAGGAAATATTCTGAGATCTGGACCACTACCTGACCCAAAAATTGTCACCCTTGAATTTTCATAGTACTCTCGATGTGGTCCTTGTTCGAGCCATAATCTTTTTTTCAAGGAGTTATCAATAAATTAATTTAATCTGCGTCAACTAGATATGGATGAAAGCCCTTATCAATTCTCAAAAGTATAGTGATTAGATGTAAAGAAATCAAAGTATAATGTGCTAGGTTTGGAGAAAATATACAGCTTGACGAAAAATAATAAAAGATCAAAAAAATGAGTAGGGCTCTAATATCACGTTAAACTACGAGAGACAACATATTTATTGATATTGAGAAGAACTATAAAAATACAATTACATAAAGTCATGAGCAATTCCCTCTTTATATAAACTAATACAAGACTAAATACTATTTAAACTATTAACTCATAATACAAATATGATTATATAAAATTTAAAATTCTATTATGACTCAACACTGGGCCTGTTTGTTTCTCAGAAGTTAGAGGGGGAGGGAAGAGAGTGAGGGAAGATCAGTTGTAGACGGGGAGGAAAAAAAATTTAAAAAATTATTTTATGCTTAGAACCCTGTACTCTAGCTTTTCTTCAGTGTATTTTTCAGCTGAAGAGGTGAGGGAAGAGAAGGCTCTCTTCTGCCACCTGAGGTGCTGAGTGGCTCTTCCTTAGCCAGCCAAACAGCGGTCTCTTCCTCTAAGATATGCAAAGCAGGCATGCCTTAAATAACTACATAACATATCTAAGAGGTCTCGCCAAAAAGTATCACATCTTTGAGTCCTCGCACACTGCGGTTGATAACAAGAATGGAACCAGACATGACTCTTGACTTGACCAGGGAGCATGGGTTGGATTCTTGAGTCTGAATTCTGTGCCCGGGCCAATGCATGTGAGTCTGTTTGGTCACTTTGAACTCTTTGGAAAAATTAGAATTGCCTTTGGGAAAGCATGAAAAGGACAATTCGCCGGAAATTAGTTGAAGCCATTATTGTTACAGTGCTATTTGTCGATCTGGGTCTTATTCACTGGTGATTTTTAGAGAGCAAATCCGTAAAAAATATTGTGCTCTAACCGATTCTTTTGTTTCGCGTAAAACTCCGTAATTCGTAAATGACTTACTACCCAGTTACAACTACGGCGTTTGTTTGGACCGTAATTTGTAAAAGACTTACGTAACTCAACTAACACTCACTTGCAACCCAGTTACCACTCACTTACACCCCAGTTACAGTTAATTTTGTGGTCATACAAATTTGTAATATTTTTTTATATTAATATTAAAAAATTTTAATATTTAACTTTTTTAATATTTATTTGCAGTATTAAAACTTTTAAAATCACCAAATAGTTAATTTGTGGCCAACTTTTTCACTTACGACTTATACATAACGACAACCAAACACCGTAAAGTACAATACACTTTCTCACTTTACAATTTTATATTACCAACCAAACACCGTAAAATTTACATACATGTAACTCATTTACAATTGTAAAAGACTTTACCAATTACAACTACGAATTACGGTCAGTTACGACAACCAAACAGCAAGTGAACAACGGTCGTAGTTGAATGTAATTGTAAGGTTATCAGCGAAACTTGGTGTGACCTTCCTCTTTGAAAACTGAGGGAGGGTTTTCCCGATCCAAACATGATTGTCCCCTCTCCTGTTCAGTAGAGATGTTACATGAAACAAACAAAGGTGTCGAAGTGTTTCGTTGAAAAAACATTTGCATGGAATTTGACATATATATGATTATCTCATTATTTGTACAAAAGTATATTTGTTGTAAAAAAGAATTGAATTATCCTTTTAAGTTTCTATCCAAAATTTTGGATACTTCAATCATATACAATATATTTGTGGACAAACAAGTTTGGAGCCTTAAGCAAACAACTCTGTCACATGGGTTTGAAGTATGTGAGGATTTATAGCGAACATAAATTGTTTTGTCACTATCTAAATTTATATTTATTTGTACCCATCTGTGGATATATGTAATTTATTGTATATGTATTACATCTAAAAGTTTTGATATTGTTTCTGGCTAGAGTAATTTTGGGTTGTTAGACTGCAACTTTATCAACATTGCTTACTGAATCTCGTAGCTCAGAAAGAGTTTGGCTCCAAATAGGAGAATAAAAGAAAATTGATTTCTAATTGTTTACAATGTTAGTGGCCCTTGTTCTTTTTTTAAAGAGAGTGTAAGAAAACTCAGATATTTATTATTTTCAAAGCTTAAAAATAATTCAACCTTAAGTTAATTAAGAATATATTAATTGAAATTAATTGGTAGATGTAGAGAGAGGATCAAAAACTAGGATGATAGAGTTTTTAAACTTTTTGACAAAGGTTCGGTCGACTGGGCAGTCAACTAACATACACAAGAGTTAACATCGGTCGACCGTCCAGTTGACCAATGTTGCACGAGAGAGGAAAAACCCAGTTGGCATCGACTACCTAGTCTACCAGCCTAACTCTGAGAATCTAACAGAGAGATGGGACTTGTATCTGGTCGACCGAACGGTCAATCGGCCCAAACTCTGAGAATCTAACAGAGAGTTGGAGGGGCTTTGCGGTCGACCGGGCGGTCTACTACACTTGGAGTGATCGACCGAGTGGTTGATTGAAAGCCGGATCAGAGCAATTTGTGGACCCGAACTATTGTTGTTTTGGGTTTCTCCTTCTCTCTATAAATAGAGACTTAAACCCATTTTAGGGTTTGGACTTTGCTGAGTGAGTTCTTGAGAGAATCAATTATAATCATCTTGTAATCTTGTGTATATCATCAATAGATCTCTCTTCTTCCCCGAAGATGTAGGCATCTTGCCGAACCTCATAAATCTCAGTCTCCTCCTTTTTTTTGTGTTGTTTGTGATCTAGAATTTGTTTCCTTCGGATGTAAAAAAAACCTAATCTTTATAATTTGTAGTTCCATTCCATAGTTCTTTCACTTTGTTTGATTGTGAATTGAAGAAATAGCCAGAGAAACATCTAATGAAAGTGATTCTTTTATAGTAAAGAATATTCTGAATGTTCATCACATGAAAATAGATGTGGTGAAGTTTGATGTCACAAACAATTTTGAATTGCTGAGATGCAAAGTATTGGATGTGCTAAATGCACAGAATTTAGAGGATACTCTTGAGCTTCAAGAGAGACCGACGGAAGTAGATGAGAAGGTTTGGAAGAAGAAAAATAGGATAGTGTGTGGCATCATTATGTCTTACTTAACACATGATCTAAAGCATGATATGAGAATGAGACTTCTGCGAAGAAGATTTGAGAGATTCCCACGAGCAAGTACTTGACGAAGAATGTCGAGAACCGCTTGCATTTAAAGAGGAGACTTTACCATTTTCAGTTGAAGAGAGAAACCTCCATTAGTGATCACATCAATATCTACACAAAACTTCTCACGAATTTGATAAATTTGGATATAGTGAACGATGATGAAGACAAAGTGTTTATATTATTGAGTTCTCTCCTCAGTGAAGAATATGAGACCTTTCTGCTTACTTTGATCAATGGGAGAATATCCTTTAGTTACAATGAGGTTGTTGGCCCAAGAGGTTACACTCTCAAATTGCTTTGTGTTTTGATGATGACAAACCAAATAAGAGCTATTTGGTACTAATGAATTTGCTTAAGATAAGTTTCAGGATAAGTACCATGTTTGGAGGGCATTGCTTGCTATTGCAACAACTTCTAGGTTCATAAAGCTATGAAGACATATTGCACATCAAGGAAGGATCATAGAAGAAAAAGGCTCTAGCAAGGATAGCATGGCTCAAAGACTTGAAGATTGCTCAAGAAGTCTTTAATTATTTTGTTTTTATTTTTATAGTTTGTTAAAAAATAGTGAATAGGTTTGAAGCTCTATCACACACGTTTTTGCGCACACACTCAATCCAAAATAATTTCTTATAATTTATACAAAAATATTTTGGATACAAGATTTTGCCTACAGATATATATTTATGTTTTATGGTAATCCCTGTTCAAAAGTATTTTTGTCAAAATCAAAATCCCTTTTAATTTTTCTGTCCAAAACCTGGTTTTGACCTGAGCCAGTCGACCGGACAGTCGACCGGACCTATGTCAGGTTTGGCCGGTCGACCGGCCCAGTCGACTGTAGTTCTGGGTGTACATGTATCAGTGTGCACGTTTTTGCGGTCGACCGCACGGTCGACCGACTGTAACTCAGTCTGCTCTCGGATAGATTGGGTCGACCGGGCGGTCGACCGCTGGCCTGCAACGGTCATAATTTTGGACGTACGGTCGACCGGCCAGTCGACCGAACTATCTGTTGAACAGTAATGGGCAGTTTTTAATGAGCTATTTTATTTTGTCTTCTTGTGTTTAAAATTTGATTTACGGATATATTTCAAATCTAATATGACTTAATTAACCTTAAGTTTGTATTATTCCTAAACCCTAACCCTCTCCTATAAATAGGGGTGTTTGGAGAGAGATTGGTTACAACATTTTTTACAAGAAAAATTCAAAAGTTTAAGGCATTCAAAAGAGATTTGTTTCTTGGTTTTTGTGCTGAAATTCTCTCTCATTTTCTGAAGTGGTTTTTGAAATACTCTCTGATTTAATTTTCTTTCTTCACTTACAACAAGAGCTTCATTCCTATTCATTGTTCTCTAAGGACCTTTTGTAAGGGAAGAGACATTTGAAAGAGAGAGTTTGTGGTCTTTTGACTGCTCAGAAATTGCTTGTAATTGAGATTGTGGAGTTGGGTACTCCGGTGTAATTGTGATTTCTTTGTGATAGTGGAAGTAGCTAGAATCCTTCTGGGGAAGGCGGGGAGTAGAGCTGGATGCTCGAACCTCGATAACATATCCTTGTGTTTGCGATTGGTTTACATTCTTGCACTCATTACTTGCTTATCATCATCATTGCTATATTTACTTGCTTTCATTCATCTTGTGAATCTTGTGTGGTGATTGTTACATCTTAATTTTTAATTTGTCCATTGATTAGCATTATCACCTATTCACCCCCTCTAGGTGATTTTCAATTGGTATCATAGCTTGGACTCTAGGTTTTGGCTTAACATCCATAGAGAGATCCTTAAAATTTGCTAATCAACATTTTCATTCATACATTCATACACTAGTAAACATGGCCGATAACATTAAAATCCCTCCTAAATTTGATGGACTTAATTTTCCTATTTGGAAGGTTAGGATGACTATATTTTTGCAATCTTTGGGTAGCTTAGTGGCCAAGTCCTTGACCAAACCCTATGTAGCACCCGATGGTGATGAGAGCACTTGGACCGACTTCAACTTTAGAGAATACGAGGCTAACTCCAAGGCCCAAAACTCCCTATTAACCGCCTTGAATGAGGATGACCTTACACGGGTAATTCATTGCCAATCCGCCTATGAGATTTGGTAACACTTATTAGTCACACACGAAGGGACTTCACAAGTCAAGAGAGCTAAGATAGATCTCTTGAGGTCCCAATATGAGTCATTTAAAATGATTGATGATGAGTCTATTGATAGTATGATTACAAGATTTACTAAAATCACTAATGGTCTTTCTTCCTTAGGTGATGACATCTCCAACGATCAAAAGGTGCGGAAAGTGATTCGGGCTCTTCCGTCTTCATGGGAGATAAAGGTCACCACCTTAAAAGAATTGAACGACAAGGACGAGATGGACCTCATTAGTCTCATTGGGAACCTAAAGACCCATGAGATGGAGAAGAAGGCAAGAGAAGAGGCCACTACTTCAAAGAAGAAATCCATAGCCTTCAAGACTTCATCCACCAATGATGACGATGAAGAAGACGAAGAAGAAGATGAGGAGCTAACTCTACTTGTGCGGAATGTCAAGAGGTTGTACCGGAAGAACAAGCTCAACTTCCGGAGAAAATTTGAAGGCAAAGAGGAGAGAAGGATCATTTGCTACAATTGCCGCAAACCCGGACATATCATGGCGGATTGCCCGGAGTTTAAGAAGAAGATGACTTCCTCCTTCAAGCCAAAGAAGCGGGAGGAAAAGAAAGCATACAAGGCAACGTGGGATTCGGAAAGCGAGTCCGAAGAAGAGGTGGATACGGCGAACATGTGTTTCATGGCAAACACTCCTAAGGTAACCCCTCAATCTCATGATGATGAAGATGATGAATTAAGTAAGAAAGTTCTTATACATGCTTTTGTTGAACTTTCCGAAACTTATGATAACAAGAAACTTGAATGCTTAAAATTGCAAAAGGAAGTTGTTTTTCTCAAAAATCAACTTGCTATGGTTTCTAAAGAAAAGGATGATATTTCTTCTAATCTTATTTCTATTCAAAATGAGTTTAATGCCTACAAGGTTTCTTTTAAGGGAAAATCTCCTATTGTTGATAAAAATGAAATTTCTTCTTTTAAATCTAAAATTAATGATTTTGAAAAAATTTTGAAAGATTGTGCTTTTAACACTAAGAAACTTGAAGAAAAGTTTTCCAAAAAGCACACCTCACATGTTAAGTCTACTCATGCTCACACTACACATGCTAAATCTTTTCATGCTCACAACTCTCATGCTCACAAATCACACACTCATTATGCTTTCAAATATGGTAGAGTATATAGATGCACATATTGTGGTAAGAATGGACATTTAGCTAAATTTTGTTATGACCAAGTTAATAGATCAAATAATCTTGTTTGGGTTAATGAAACTAACCCCCTAGGACCCAAGAAAATGTGGGTACCAAAATCAAGTCCTAAATTATTTGATGTAGGTACACACCAAGGCTCCAAGACGTAGGGAGCGGTGGTACCTTGATAGTGATTGTTCAAGACATATGACATGGGATATCAACAACTTTACAACCCTATCAAGGTACATGGAAGGTGGCTCCGTCACCTTCGGGGATGACTGATTAGTCTACAATTATGCATTTTTTATGTCGCATTTTCCCACCAGTTTATGAATAAATAGTCGGTCTAATACGTGTTTTGGTCTATATTGCAGGTACAACCAAAGTTCAAGGGCAAAGATGGAATAAGAGGCTAATTCAGCTCAATTTATGCTAATTAATCCCGCATTACTTGGAGGCCAAACAAGGGATCATCTAGAAGATACATTGAACCTAGCCTCTAGCGCACATCAGACGGATCTGCGGTCGAAATTACCCAAAATTGGATATATCTGGAAGCAGCTAGAAGCCAGACGAACGCGCGGACCAAAATCTGGGACCCACCTCCCTGGAATTGCCGCAAAGGCGCGGCAATCTGCGGCAATCCTAGGGAGCCACGCGTCGATTTTCGACGCGTGGCTCCGTCTCGTCTTCTGGAGCCTTCTTCTGCCTATAAATACCCCTGCAATTGCCCAGAGCGCGAGCAGTCTTCATTTTTAGGAGTAGGTGCAGATTTTAGGAGAGATTTAGTGTAGTGTAGGTGCTTTTCATTTCTCTTCTCTTGTATTTTCATTTGTTTGTAGATCATTGTAGTAGGGCTGAGTGATTCATAGAGAGAGAGATAGTGAGGGATTGATGTAATAGAGAGTGACACTCTATGTAAAGGTACCTCCTTTCTCTTCCATTGTAATCTCCTTCATCTTCTACATGATGTTTTGTTTCTAGTTTTTCTTCTCATGGCAATCTAACTACTAACCACTAACCATCTAACCACTTACTTGATAATCCACATGAATCGGGTTGCCTCTACAAGGCCTTGTTCTTGCAAGAGCCATTGATGGCCAAAGATGATGGGTTCTAACATCTAACTTGCTAACTTGCTAACCAAGCTAACTCTCTTTTATTTCATGCTCTTTTATTTCATGCTTGTAGTGTAATGAGTGATGCTTGTAATAGCTTGTTCTTGTTGCAATATTTTGTTTGTTATGAACCATCCATGAGCCATGCTTTGTATCGTCTCTTTGAAGGCAAGGATTGTGATGGCCGAGGATCAAAATGTGAGGCAACTATCTCGAAGAGGTTAGTATGGTTAGTGGAGTACTTAGTAGTTAGTAGCCATGAGTTTTCTTTTAGGTTGTTTTAGAAATCGTTTTCAAAACTTCTTTTATCATTTTCCATCGGTGTTTCCATAGTCTTCTTAGTTCACCATAGTTCCATCTTCTTTCTTTATTTGTTTCAATTCTTTTCTATTTTGATTTTCTTCGTCGTTTTCATTGCTCTCCTCACCTATCACATTCTGGATTTCATTTTCTTTTCATTTTCATTATTTTTTCATTCTTTTAACAAAGAAGAACTGTTAACATCTGACGTGACAAGAGACTGTTAATGCTTCTATCGCCTCCCTTCCCTGTGGATTCGACCCATTAAGCCAATGCTATAACGGTAGTATCGAGGGTATATTAAGCACATTTGAGCTTTTCATCGATTCTATATAATACGCGTTTTTGAGTGCTACTTTTACCACGATCAATTTTTGGCGCCGTTGCCGGGGAGAGCAACGGATTTTCTTTAAAGTGAAGAACTAAACGAATCATCTTCTCTGTTGCAGGTTACAGGAGAAGAAAACAGGAAAATTTGCATTGCAGTATACATATAAGTGGACCTGGGCCTCTGCTCTCGAAAGCAGAGATCAGGATCCCTCAATTTTGCCGCAGATTTGGGAATTTTGCCGCAGATCTGCGGCAATACTGAGCTCACTACTGACCTAATTTCTGCAGGCTTGCTTCTCTGCAAAATACATCTGCTGCTATACTTGAAATCCTGTATTTTTCACCTATTACCTGCTAATTTAATCAACAGTAAAAATTGGTTGAAATTGTTAAAAATTGTTTAGACATTTGCATTTTTAGGCACGTGTCTTTCAATTCTTTACTTTTACTGTTGAAGAGTGCTGGAGGCAAGGTACGTTTTGCATTGCATGTAGACTAGGAATCATCTCTTGCTTGATTTTCATGCTTTGAGTGAATTCTAGTTATATTTCTTGTACACTTGCACAATTCAATTTTAAGGGCATAACCCATAAATAAGATAAGGTGGGGGATTTCATTACCCTTTCCTTAGCCCGCAAATCATTTTCCAAGCACTCACTAACCCAAGCCTAATTTAAATAAAAAAATAGACGTTGGCCCTAGGGACATCTCGGACTCATCTAGGAGATTATCCTAAGGGGGAAAAGTGTTGGAAATAGACTCTTGCAAAATCAGTGTCTAGGAAAGGGATTGAGGGCCGAAAGCCCGAAGGTTGCTGGTTACTTAATTAAGGAACGTCTCTGACGGAAAACCTCCCACCAACCTTGCCCTTCCCTGGCTGATTAACTTGTGGTCTACGTCTACACTAAACCTCCCGTGGACGATCTAATCAGTTAGGAGTCGTCTAGGTCTAGGTCAACCATTCTTTTGGCTTGGTTTTGATTTTTTTCTTTTCTTTTTGTTTGTTGTTTGATTTTTCTTTTTGTTTGTGATTTTTTGTGTGATATGGCATTCAACAATTCTTTCTATCCTAATAATAATCCATATTTCACACTGACTCCATATTCGGATAATTCCAACCCGGTGTTTTATAATATGCACCAACCAAATACACCGGGTTGGCCTTATCCGAATCAATATGACCCATACCCCCCATCTAATAATTATAATTTCCATAATGATTTCAACTCGTCACAGAGTCATTGGGGATTCCAGTCCCCCGAGTTTAATTATCAACCTCCTTGTCCACCATATTCACCTTGTCCACAGTATTCATGTCCCGAATTCGCTTCATATACTCCTTTTTCTGAACCACCAATTGAAGAAAAATCTGAGTTACTAAGGAGTATAGAAGCCAATTTACAGAGGGTCGAGCAACAACTTCAAGAAACATTTGCCCCTCCAATTCCACAGTATTTTCAAGAGTCTTACTCACTTCCACCTTTTCCTAATGAACAACCATTTGCCTTGGAAACGAGTAAAGAATTCTTGTGTGAGTCCATTTTTTCATCACCACACATTTTTGACTCACAATTTCATCACCAATTTCAAGACAATACTTCATCTTTCAATCAAAACAATGAAGTCATCAATTATGGGAAGATGCTTGAAGACATGACTAATGCTCAAAATTCTAGGAATCGTGACATAGATTTGATGATCCAAACTCTTCATTCTCATCCTATTTCTAATGTCACTAGCCACTCTGTTAAAACCAAAGAGTCATGTAATTTTGGAAATCAAGATTCAATTTCAGCACAATCACCTGAACTTGTCCAACCTTCAGATCCTATTGACATTTTGGCAAGTTTTCCTTTTACTGAAATTGAACTTGAACATGAACATGATCCTGAACTTCCACTTGATGATTCAATTTTCCTTTCTGATTCAATTATGACTCCGGTGTCTTCACATGATTTCACTTCATTTCCCGAGTCAGTATTGGATCCAGTGCCAGTCCATTTTGAAATTGAATCACCAATCATTTATGATGATCATATTGAACTTGACCAATTTCATACTTTTGAAAGTCCCATAGATAAATTGGCAAGTTCACATTTTTGTGGAATTGAATTCCATGAAGAATATGATCTTGAACCCCAACTTAGTGATTCGATCCTTCTTTCTGATTCAATAATGACTCCGGTATCTTTACCTGATTTCAATCTTTTCCCAGAGTCGACATTGGATCCTTTCCCAATTCACAATGAAGTTGAATCACCCATCTTTAAGGATCATGTCGAACTTGACCAATTATACCTTTTTAAAGATCCTATTGATAAATTGGCAAGTTCTCATTTTTGTGGAATTGAACTCAATGCGGAATGTGACTTTGACCCTCAAGTTTGTGATTTAGTTCAAATACCTGAATCATTATTGACTCCTGTTTTGTTACCCAATTTGAGTAACATTTTAGAGTCAGTTTTGATTCCCAACCCTCCTGAACTTGAATCACTAATCTTAGATAGTCACATTCCATCATGGGGTCATGATTGTGGACTTGAGTTTCATTTTCTTGACTTGGACCAAATTCCTGAACTCACTTCGACTCCTGAACCTTTACTTGACTTCATTCACTTCCATGAGTCGGTAGTAATTTCTGTCCTTCCTGAGTCCAAGTCAACCATTCTATCATTTCATATTCCATTTTGAGACAAGGATCATGATGAAAATGACTCAGAAATTATTTTGAAAATTTGGAAATTAGATGGGGTCATGTACATAATAAAAATCATACATGCACACATCATTCTTGTGGGTCATATTCTTGAAATTTCTGGTGGGTTCCTGAAAACCCAACGTAAAGTTGATTGGGCCATGTTCCGTGGACCAATCAGACCACCACCGGAACCACCACCTTCAGGTAATTTTTGTTCCTTCCCTTTCCATTTTGTTTCATGCATACATATATCACGATGCATTGAGGACAATGCATGAGATAAGTGTGGGGGAGGGTTTACTAACTTAGAGTTTTTAGAATTTCTTTCTTTTACACTTCTTTTAGAGTTTTTAGATTTTCTTTCTTTTACACTTCTTTTAATAAATAAAAATTAAAAAAATAAAAAAAATAAAAACTTTTTGAAATAAGAGACAAAGTTTTGATCTATTTTTAAGAAAATTAAGATGTATCTTAGAAATTAAGAAAGCCTTAATTATGACATCTTAAACCTAGTTGAAATAATAGATCTTGTTTGAAATTATAGGATAAGTAAGAAAAATTGAGGAGATATTTTTATCTTGAATTTTTTGCCTTTTATAATATGCACTTCACACTTACACATTTCTTGGAATGGAAACAAAGACCAAAAATGCCATATAAATTAAAAAAAAAAAAAAAAATATATATATATATATATAAATAAAATATCACTTATTAAGCTGGATAATTGTGCCTCAAGAAGCATGATTATTCAAGCCTAACGGTGGTAAAGGAAATAAATAATCCCCCTTAGTTATGTGGCCTTTTTTACTCGAGACCTTAAACCCGAGGGATGTTTTCTCATCTGGTGCCCTAAGACCGTCTGGTTTGGGAGTCATCGGTTAAAGGCTCGCTACAAGGGTAAACTAGAAAGCCTAGACTAAGGGAAGAAAAAAAAAAAAAATATATATATATATATATAAATAAATAAATAAATGGCTTGATGGTTGGAGTTGAAATCCCAGAAATCTTCACGAGCACGGTGTGCATATTATCTAGGTTTTATGAAAGATAAAATATTCAATCCAATTTTGAAGTCTTACCTTAATTGAAAACAAGATCTTGCATAGAGACTAAGTTTAAGGAAGAATGATTATAGGTGGACTTATGACCTAGGATCACTTATATTTTTGCAAAAATAGTTCGTAAACATATCTCTTGTTCAAAATGCGTTTTCAAAACACTAACATTTGTCTTCTTTCTTTATGGATTTTGTGGGTGTAATCCGCTGAAAACCCTCAGGAGACAACACTCCTCCTCTAGGGTAACCTAGAGGTTTAACGGCTTGTTGCACACGCTCAGTGCAATCGCGTCACCTGCGAAAGTGGTGTAATAAATTGGTAGTATAGATTTTCTTTTCTTTTTCTTTGTTTTGCTCGGGACGAGCAAAAGAATAAGTGTGGGGGTGTGATTGTGATCCAATATTGCATATTTTACCTCATTATTCTCATGCATTTTTGTAATAAATATATGATTTTTACTCATCTTCTCTATATATTTGCAGGTACACACTCTAATGGAGAGATAGCCCAATAATCACTTTAATTAGCAATAATTAAAGGGATTAAATCCAAGATTAAGATAAAGCCCAAATTTGAAATCAGAATTCAGAGAGATCCGCGTAACAACTGAAGATTCTAGAAGGCCACGTGGATAACAACCTCGTAACAAACTTGTAACAAAAATTTGGGATCCAACGGCCACAAAAGTGCCGCGCCTTGTCGCGGATCCACCGCAAAATCTGGGCCATTCAATCCCAGATTTTGGCCACCTGTTCGTCTTCTGGAGAGTTCTCTCTGTGCCTATAAATACTGCATTTGGACCTGCGAGCAAAAACAGAATGGAGAAGAGAGGAAAAATCATTAGTTGTTGTAATTTTGTTTAGTTTTTCTCTAGGTTTAGTTCTTTAGATCCCTCTTCTTCTTCCCTAGAATTCATTGTAAAAGAGAGAGATTGTGGGAGAGAGAACTTGTGTAATCAAGGGTGACAACTTGAAGCAACAAGGATTCATCCAGTCTCCTTCCTCTACTTGAGCTTGGTTCTAGTTTACTTGCTTTCTTTAATTGCTTTCTTTACTTGCTTTCTTAATTCCTTGCAATTTTATTCATGCTTTGTTTTGCTTTTCTCATGGCTTGTAGCTAATTCTTTCTCCATGTACTAGCTAACCACTAGCCTTGCCATCTTCACTAACTCATGGGTGATCGCTTTATTTCATCTTGCAAGTTGGATGGTTTTCTCTTCTCCGACGGGTAAAACCTCCCGTCTTCCAAGTGAGAAAGTAATTAGATCAACACACAAGACGAAACCTACGCCGATGGAGTGACAACATGAGGCACGCCTTCACTATCATGGAGTTTAGTAAGTATTGGTAAGGTAGTAAGGTAAGCTAGTCATGGTTTGATTCTTCAAGTTTCCTTTTCTTTCTAGTGTGAATACCAAATCTAATCTTGTTTTTTCTTTTCCGACATTTCCACCATGAACATATCCATCCTTTCTTTCATTTCTTGTTCTATGATTGTTTTATTCTATTAAACAAAGAAGAATTCTCGTTTACATTTCTTCACTACTATTCGTAAAGCTTCCATCGCTAGCTCTCCCTGAGAATCGACTCGGTATAGCCTTATGCTATAACGGAGATAAGAAAGGATACATCGACTACATTTTAATACACCTTTCTCATCTTAATCAAAAACTTACTAAACTCCGTGATAGTGAAGGCGTGCCTCATGTTGTCACTCCATCGGCGTAGGTTTCGTCTTGCGTGTTGATCTAATTACTTTTTCACTTGGATGACGGGTGGTTTTACCCGTCGGAGAAGAGAAGACCATCCAACTTGCAAGATGAACTAAAGCAATCACCCATGAGTTAGTGAAGATGGCAAGGCTAGTGGTTAGCTAGTACATGGAGAAAGAATTAGCTACAAGCCATGAGAAAAGCAAAACAAAGCATGAATAAAATTGCAAGGAATTAAAGAAAGCAAGTAAAGAAAGCAATTAAAGAAAGCAAGTAAACTAGAACCAAGCTCAAGTAGAGGAAGGAGACTGGATGAATCCTTGTTGCTTCAAGTTGTCACCCTTGATTACACAAGTTCTCTCTCTCACAATCTCTCTCTTTTACAATGAATTCTAGGGAAGAAGAAGAGGGATCTAAAGAACTAAACCTAGAGAAAAACTAAACAAAATTACAACAACTAATGATTTTTCCTCTCTTCTCCATTCTGTTTTTGCTCGCAGGTCCAAATGCAGTATTTATAGGCACAGAGAGAACTCTCCAGAAGACGAACAGGTGGCCAAAATCTGGGATTGAATGGCCCAGATTTTGCGGTGGATCCGCGGCAAGGCGCGGCACTTTTGTGGCCGTTGGATCCCAAATTTTTGTTACAAGTTTGTTACGAGGTTGTTATCCACGTGGCCTTCTAGAATCTTCAGTTGTTACGCGGATCTCTCTGGATTCTGATTTCAAAATTTGGCTTTATCTTAATCTTGGATTTAATCCCTTTAATTATTGCTAATTAAAGTGATTATTGGGCTATCTCTCCATTAGAGTATGTACCTGCAAATATATAGAGAAGATGAGTAAAAATCATATATTTATTACAAAAATGCATGAGAATAATGAGGTAAAATATGCAATATTGGATCACAATCAATGACTCCAAAGGAACTATCATCGGTATAGGTAACATTTAAATTGGTGCATCTCCTATTATAGAGAATGTTGTTTTAGTAGATGGTTTGAAACATAATTTGCTTAGCATTAGTCAACTTTGTGACCGTGGACTTAAAGTTGTTTTTGATGATTCTTCTTGCAAGATTTTTGATGTTAAATCCGATGTTTGTATTCTTACCGGTTTTCGTGATAATAATGTTTACATTATTGACATGCTTAATTTAGATTGTTCTACTAAATGCTTAAATACTTTTGATGAAAATTCTTGGCTTTGGCATAGAAGATTAGGACATGCATCTTTTGACCATCTTGCTAGAATTAATTCTAAGGATTTAGTAAAGGATATACCTTGCTTGAAGTTTGAGAAAGACCGCATTTGTGGTGCGTGCCAACTTGGTAAACAAACCAAGTCTTCCTTCAAACCAATTAAGGATATCATGACTACTAGGCCCTTAGAACTAATTCATATGGATCTTTTTGGACCAACACAAACTAAAAGTTTAAATGGTAGTAGATTTGCATTTGTTTTAGTTGATGATTTTTCCCGTTTCACTTGGGTTTTCTTCTTGCAAAGTAAAGATCAAACATTTTCATATTTCAAAATTTTTCGAAAAAGGGTTGAAAAAGAAAAAGGTTTTTCGATTTTAAGAATAAGGAGTGATAGAGGTGGTGAGTTTGTTAACCACTCTTCATGACTTATTGTGATGAAAAGGGAATCAAGCATGAAATGTCTTGTCCTAGGACTCCACAACAAAATGGAGTAGTAGAAAGGAAAAATAGAACACTTCAAGAGATGGCTAGGACAATGATAAGTGAATATGACCTCCCTCAATATTTATGGGCCAAGGCCGTAAACACAGCATGCTATATTTCAAATCGTATTTATGTGTAAGAATTCTTCCAGAACATCTTTTGAAATGTATCATTCTAGAAAACCTAATGTTGCATATTTTAAAGTTTTTGGATGCAAGTGTTTTGTTTTAAATACTAAAGAGAATTTGGGTAAATTTGATGCTAAGGCTTATGAAGCTATCTTTGTTGGATATTCTTCTACTAGCAAAGCATATAGAGTTTTTAATAGATCTTCACTTACTATTGAAGAAACCATGCATGTTAAGTTTGAAGAATCTAATGTGGTTGTTGAGAATGTTGTAGAGATTGAACCATTAGGTGAAGACATGGAGAGACTATCCTTGAAGGACTCACCCGCTCAAGAAGAAAAGCAAAAATCAATTGGTAATGTTCAAGAGGATAAAGAGGAAAGCTCTCAACCGCTTCCTAAAGCTTGGAGATACGCTACAAATCATCCTAAGGAGCTCATCTTGGGTGATGCATCTAAAGGAGTCACAACACGCTCCAAACTCCATGACCTATGTGGTAACTTTGCTTTCATTTCTCATTTTGAACCCAAAGGCATTCTCGAAGCCGAGACGGACCCATATTGGTTGCTTGCCATGCAAGAGGAACTCAATCAATTTGAGCGCAACCAAGTTTGGCACCTTGTTCCTAAGCCCCACGATAGACCAATAATTGGTACTAAGTGGATCTTTAGAAACAAGATGGATGAGTCCAGAAATGTCATTAGGAATAAAGCTAGGTTAGTGGCCCAAGGTTACACTCAAGTTGAAGGAATTAACTTTGAGGAGACCTTTGCACCCGTAGCACGGCTTGAAGCCATACGGATGACACTAGATTTTGCATTTTTCAAAAATTTTAAACTTTTTCAAATGGATGTGAAAAGTGCATTTTTGAATGGATTTATTAATGAAGAAGTTTATGTTTCTCAACCTCCCGGTTTTGTTGATCATGTTCATCCCGATTTTGTTTTCAAACTTGATAAAGCTTTATATTGATTGAAACAAGCTCCTAGAGCTTGGTATGAAAGGCTTTCTAGTTTTCTAATTTCAAATGATTTTGTTAAAGGCAAAGTAGACACAACTCTATTTACTAAGCATGTTGATAATGATATATTAATTGTGCAAATTTATGTAGATGATATAATTTTTGGTTCTACTAATGAGCTTTTATGCAAGGATTTTGAAAAAGTCATGCAACTTGAATTTGAAATGTCTTCAATGGGTGAGCTCAATTTCTTCCTTGGACTCCAAATCAAGCAATTGCAAAATGGGACGTTCATAAGTCAAGCCAAGTACGCAAAGGAACTCGTAAAGAAGTTTGGACTTGAAGGCTCAAAGACTTGCAACACTCCCATGGCAACTACAACTAAGCTTGATAAAGATGACCAAGGTAAAAATGTTGACATTAAATTATATAGAAGCATGATAGGAAGTCTTTTATATTTAACGGCAAGTAGGCCGGATATCATGTTTAGTGTGTGTCTTTGTGCTAGATTTCAATCGTGTCCTAAAGAGTCCCATCTTATTGCGGTAAAACGCATTATTCGTTATATTAAGGGCACTATTGGGATGGGTCTATGGTATCCGAAAATCGGAGATTTCTCAATGACGAGTTATTCGGATGCCGACTATGCGGGTTGTAGAGTAGATAGAAAGAGTACTAGTGGGACATGTCAATTTCTTGGTAATTGTCTTGTTTCATGGTCCTCTAGGAAACAAAATTCCGTAGCACTCTCAACCGCCGAGGCGGAGTATGTTGCCGCGGGGGCTTGTTGTGCACAAGTCCTTTGGATGAAATATACTCTCCTTGATTTTGATTTGCATTTTGATCATATAAAAATATTTTGTGATAATACTAGTACTATACACATGACTAAGAATGCAAATCAACATAGTAAGATCAAGCACATTGAGATTAGATATCACTTTCTTAGAGATCATTTTGAGAAAGGAGATATAGATATTGATTATGTTTCTACGGATTTACAACTAGCCGATATTTTCACTAAACCACTTGATTTTGCTAGATTCTCGTTTATTTGTGGAGAACTTAATGTTTGTGTTATTGAATAGACATGTTTTTCATAACCCTTTTTGATGTATGACAAAAAGGGGGAGAATAAGTTTACATGGACAAAAATATGTTCATTTGGTCTTGGTTCTATATGAATTTATTTATTTTGTTTTTAGGAATTTTGTGTTTTATAAGGTTGTGAATTCTTGTGTTTTATTGGTATTATTTCAATTGGTTTCAATTAGTATCAAGAGCATTTTTTGTTTTGTTGTTTTCAATAAATTCTTGTGTTTTTCATATAGCATAATTTGAGGGGGAGTTTTCTCCTCCCCTATATTTTTGTTTATAGCCTATTTGTTTTGTCATCATCAAAAAGGGGGAGATTGTTGGCCCAAGAGGTTACACTCTCCAATTGCTTTGTGTTTTGATGATGACAAACCAAATAAGAGCTATTTGGTACTAATGAATTTGCTTAAGATAAGTTTCAGGATAAGTACCATGTTTGGAGGGCATTGCTTGCTATTGCAACAACTTCTAGGTTCATAAAGCTATGAAGGCATATTGCACATCAAGGAAGGATCATAGAAGAAGAAGGCTCTAGCAAGGATAGCATGGCTCAAAGACTTGAAGATTGCTCAAGAAGTCTTTAATTATTTTATTTTTAGTTTTATAGTTTGTTAAAAAATAGTGGATAGGTTTGAAGCTCTATCACACACGTTTTTGCGCACACACTCAATCCAAAATAATTTCTTATAATTTATACAAAAATATTTTGGATACAAGATTTTGCCTACAGATATATATTTATGTTTTATGGTAATCCCTGTTTAAAAGTATTTTTGTCAAAATCAAAATCCCTTTTAATTTTTCTGTCCAAAACCTGGTTTTGACCCGAGCCAGTCGACCGGACAGTCGACCGGACCTATGTCAGGTTTGGCCGGTCGACCGGCCCAGTCGACTGTAGTTCTGGGTGTACATGTATCAGTGTGCACGTTTTTGCGGTCGACCGCACGGTCGACCGACTGTAACTCAGTCTGCTCTCGGATAGATTGGGTCGACCGGGCGGTCGACCGCTGGCCTGTAACGGTCATAATTTTGGACGTACGGTCGACCGGCCAGTCGACCGAACTATCCGTTGAACAGTAATGGGCAGTTTTTAATGAGCTGTTTTATTTTATCTTCTTGTGTTTAAAATTTGATTTAGGGATATATTTCAAATCTAATATGACTTAATTAACCTTAAGTTTGTATTATTCCTAAACCCTAGCCCTCTCCTATAAATAAGGGTGTTTGGGGAGAGATTGGTTACAACATTTTTTACAAGAAAAATTCAAAAGTTTAAGGCATTCAAAAGAGCTTTGTTTCTTGGTTTTTGTGCTGAAATTCTCTCTCATTTTCTGAAGTGGTTTTTGAAATACTCTCTGATTTAATTTTCTTTCTTCACTTACAACAAGAGCTTCATTCCTATTCATTGTTCTCTAAGGACCTTTTGTAAGGGAAGAGACATTTGAAAGAGAGAGTTTGTGGTCTTTTGACTGCTCAGAAATTGCTTGTAATTGAGATTGTGGAGTTGGGTACTCCGGTGTAATTGTGATTTCTTTGTGATAGTGGAAGTAGCTAGAATCCTTCTGGGGAAGGCGGGGAGTAGAGCTGGGTGCTCGAACCTCGATAACATATCCTTGTGTTTGCGATTGGTTTACATTCTTGCACTCATTACTTGCTTATCATCGTCATTGCTATATTTACTTGCTTTCATTCATCTTGTGAATCTTGTGTGGTGATTGTTACATCTTAATTTTTAATTTGTTCATTGATTAGCATTATCACCTATTCACCCCCCCCCCCTCTAGGTGATTTTCAGAGGTGACCACTATCCTTGTGAACCTTGAATTTAGGAGGAAAGACAAAGAGTGTTCTTCCAGTGACATATCGGCAGAGGTATTAGCCGTGAGAGAAAGTAGTCTAAACTGAAAAAGAGAAAACCAAAAGAGATCAATTGGAAGCCCATGATTGATAATTGTAAATTAGAAAAGGATCAATGTACATTCTATAAAGAGAAAGAATACTGAAAAGTGATTGTTTAAGTCTCAATAAATTGAAGAAGGAGTCACGATCAGAGACTAATGTCGTAAAGTCAGATGGTAATAATTCTAACTCTTCTTTCTTTTCACTTTCTGGTTGTCATTCAGATGCGTCTGAGTGGGTATTGGATACAGGATCTACCTACCACATTTGTCCTAGAAGAAAGTTGTTGCTAAATTTTAGAAGCTGGATGGCAGTTTGATGTCCATGAGAGACGATCACACATGTCGGTTGGTTAGTAATGGTACAGTTCATATCAAGATGTATGATGGGACAATGAGAGAGTTGAAGGAGGTGAAATATATTACTCATATGATGAAAAACTTAATCTCCGTAGAAAATTTGGAAGCAGAGGGCCTCAGAGAGACTCTTGGAGAAGGCATTCTTAAGATATTTAGCGGCTCATTGGGCGTTCTGAAGGACATTAATGACAATATTTTCTTTGATTATCCTGCGTGTGTCGAACTGTTTGAATCTGTCACGAATAGCTCTCCACACATGCCCTTGCATAAACCAAGCACATCAAGTACATCTGTGGAATGCATAGAAGGGCCCGTTTTAGTGGTTCCTCCGTCCAAAAAGTGTCAATCACCAATAATAATCGGTAGAGCCCAACTGCAAAGGTCTACAGTCACAGATTTGAGTTCAGACTCAGAGACACCGCAATTTTTCCATTATGCACAACGAGCACAGCATATGATGAGGAAAATAGGATACAGCCTGCAGCGTAGGAATGGTCTGAATTTTGGAAAAGAACGATGTGGTTTTTCTGCGTAATTTTGTGCCAAAAGGGAAACCGGCAAAATACTATGATAAAATACGCAGAGGGTTGGGATATGTTACACCTCCACCTTTTACATCGGTTCAACCTAAAGACAACAAACCAATCCCGTCACACTCTGTCTCTTCCTCCGAATGGGACTCAGACGTCAGTGTAGGAACGATGTTCGAGAATCTTACCATTAATATGACTTCAAGTAGCCAATTGGAGCCGACAGAAGCTACTGATGTTGAACCATAGGCTCAGTAACTGGATTTCCAGTGGGAAAAGCGATTCGAACAGCGCGAATCGCCTACTGAAGACATGATGATCCAGGTTAATTTAGGTAGTCAAGATCACCCTAAACCCATCTTTATAAGTGAAATCTTATCACTTACGGGGAAAGAAAAATTGATCGTACTCGTAAGAGAGTATATCGATGTCTTTACATGAAACTACGAAGATATGCCTGGACTTGATCTGCAAGTAGCCATACATCGCCTGAATATCAAGCCTGACGTCAAGCTAGTCAAGCAACAACAACGTCAATTTCGCCTGAATATTATGGAAGCTATTGAAACTGAAGCCTATAAACTCATCACGTGTGTTTCATATGAGAGGAACAGCATCCAGATTGGATTGCTAATATTGTTCCTGTTCTTAAGAAGAATGAAAAAATTCGGATACATATTGATTACCATGACCTCGATACAGCCCGTCCTAAAGACGAATTCTCATTGCCCATCACTGATGTCATGATTGATAATATCTGTGGATTCAAAAGAATGTCCTTCATGGACGGCTTTTCAGGGTATAACCAAATTAAGATGCATCTAGAGGAGAAACATACTTCATTCCGGACAACGTTGGGGGTATACTGCTATACCTTGATGCCTTTTGGGTTAAAGAATGCGGGAGCAACTTATCAGCGTGCAATGAGTACAATTTTTCGCGACCATCTTTGAAAGACGGTAGAATGTTATGTCGACGACATTGCAATCAAAAGTCGTGATAAGAATGACCATCTTCGTGACTTGAGAACAATACGATATAATACGGGCTTATTGACTGAAAATGAGTCCAACAAAATCCTTCTTGGGAGTTTCGAGTGGCAAGTTCCTGGGATTCATTGTTACATCAAAAGGAATTCATCTCAACCCAGATAAAGTCAAAGCCATTCAGAGCATGCATCCACCTAAGAATCTCAAAGAACTTAGGGGCCTACAAGGTAGACTGGCCTATATCAGAAGGTTCATCGCAAATCTCTCAGGCCGCTGTTAATCGTTCACCCGAAACATGGAAAAGGGTGTCTCTTTTGTATGGGATCAATCCTGTCAAGAAGCTTACGAGGATATCAAAAGATATCTCACTAAACCTTCGGTCTTAATGGCTCCCATATCAGGAAAATCATTACTACTTTATGTGAAAGTTATAGACTATTCTCTCAGTGCTCTGCTTACTCAAAAGGATGATGATGGTCACGAATAAGCTATTTATTATCTGAGTAGGACTTTGATAGGGGCTAAATCTCGCTATAACCCTATTGAGAAGGAATGCTTAGCTTTTGTCTTTGCTATTCAAAAGACGTGGCATTACTTGCTTGGCCGGACCATACATGTTATTTTCAAAGTGAATCTTTTGCGTCTCCTCATGACGGAACCAGGATTATTAAATTCAAGACTAACTAAGTAGGTCCTCCTTTTGTCTTAGTACAACATGCTCTTTGTCCCTGAGAAGACAGTAAAAGGCCAGGCACTTGCAGACTTTCTGGCTGCTCATTCGGTGTCGGAAAGCTCAAAACTTCACGAAGACATTCCAGATGAGATTTTCAAATCTAATATGACTTCAGAGGATGAAGTATGGCAGATGTTCTTCGATGGAGCATCAAGAATAGGCCCTAAAGGCAAGATCATTGCTGGTGTGGGGGTTGTATTTATCTCATCACAAAATCATGTCTTCGTAGGGCATTTTCATTGACGGAACCATGTTCCAACAAGGTGGTGATAGGTAGTAAAAAATGCATATTCATCACTACATTTACTATCATATTTCCCTATTTATTCTTATAATTATGCACTATTACTAATGTTTATTATTTAATGTGTGCAGGCCTTGAGTAATTATTTAAATAAAGAAATAAAGCCTAAATGAAGCCCATAAAGCCCATGTGCAAGCCCATGTGCAAAAATTGCAATTACTAAAAGAAGAGGAAAGGGATGGACTTCTACTAAACCCTAATTGCTTGCAAAACATGGCTATAGATAAGGGGAGAGAGTGCAAGATAACAAAATCATTTTAAAAGATTTGAAAGATTTGGATTTAGGGTAACTTGCTTCCCAAGTTATCCCGAATTTTCAAAATAAAGAGTCAGTATGCTAAATCTAGAAGGATACACTCAGATGGACGGACCAGAGGAGGCCACGCGCGAAAGCACGTGGCCAGAAGCCAATAATTGGCCTCGGAAACGCGGCCATAGCCGCGTTTCCGCAGCAAAACGGATGAGGTTGGGTACGTGCTTTCGTGGAGGAGTTATACCGGGACTCTACGTCTTCCATCTCCTATAAATCCCCCTGCAGAGCAACAGAGAAGGGCGTGGAGTACAGAAACGAGCTTAGGGTTTTTCTTTAGATTCTCTCTAATTTGTAGATTGTAACTTAGGTTTGTTTTAGTTTTCTTTTATGTAATTTTTATGTAACTGAGAGGAGAGACGAGTTTCATGGAGGAAGGAGATCAAGCTTGTACTGAGGTGACATCGGTGTAAGTCTTTTCTTCCATTGTTATAAGAATCAAATCGAAGTTCTGTTTCTTCTTTATTCTTGTTTTGTTTTTGTTTCCCTCTTTTGTGTTGGTTGATCCAAGTAAAACCAATAGCCTCGAAGTTTCCTTCTCCTTGCAAGTGCCGTTGATGGATTATGAAGATGAACATCCATTTCCATGGTAGTATAGCTCGCCCTTTTATTTCATAGTGTAAATCGGGAATGGGGAAGATCTTATATTCCATGCTTCGCTCGCCTTCAAAGAAAGGTACATCGTTGATACAGTCCAAAGGTAAGCAGACGCCGAAGAGGTAAGTATGTTTTTAGTTTTTAGTTTTCTTTCTTTTATTTCTTTAGTTTAGATTACCAACACCAACAACACCCAATTCAATTTCTTGTATATAATCTATTTTTCACCTTCTTAATCTACCATCTTCTTCCTAATTCAAACACTTTAGAGAACTTACTAAATAAGCTTCCATCGCTAGTCCCTCCCTGTGGATCACGACCGGCACAACCACTTGCTATAGCGGTAGAATTGAGTACCTTGCACATCCTATTCTTAAATCTGAAATACTATATAATCTCTGTTTTTCCTCAATCAGGTAGCATAATATAATGCTGTACTCATTGGCCTTCAGCTCGCCCACAAAATGGGGGCACACTATCTCAAAGTTTATGATGATTCAAAACTGATTATTAATCAGGTTAAAGAAGAATATGAGGTCCGTCACGGAGATTTGGTACCTTATTATCATGAAGTCATCAAAATAACTAACTCATTTGATGGCTTTTATATCGGTCATGTGTCCTGATCCCAAAATACTAGGGCTGACGCTCTGGCTGCACTAGCGACAACATTAGCCTTACCGATCAACATAACGTTGAAATCACCTAGAGGGGGGTGAATAGGTGATAAGGCTAATCTAAAAACTAAATCTGAAAATTAAAACTAATTTGTAACTACACTTAGTGCAACCAACGAGTGTAGCCGAATTTCCTGTGAAGGGCTCTGGACTAACTCCTCTTGATTCCTCTGAATAAGAGTTGAGGCGCTATATGAAGCTCTCGTGGTTAGGCACAAGTGAGGCACACAAGCAAACACAACCAAGCATATAAGAATAAGCAATATGGATCAATGCAAAGCACAACACAAGAAAATATGATATGAATGATGCACAACACAAATAAAGAGAGAGGGTTAAGAGACAATGGATCAAACGCAAACACAAAGATATGTTCCGAGGTTCGAGCCCCTAGCTCTACGTCCCCGCCTTCAACGAGGAGGATTTCTAATCCACTAGGAGTACCGAACTCCTCTCTCAACCAATACAACCTCCAATGAGGCAATACAATCACCACCTCACACACGAGGGGTAAGCCCGTAGCCAAACAACCACAAATCACCTCTACCGAAGAGGAATACAAACCAACACCAACTCCACCTCACCAAGAGGGAGTAAACCATAATCTCAACCTCTACCAAAGAGGGAGCAAACACCAACCTCAACCTCTACCAAAGAGGGAGCAAACACCAACCCAAATCAACCTCTACCAAAGAGGGATACAACAATGAAGGGGTTTACAACTTGGTGGTATGTCTCAATCACAAACACTTTTCTTTTTCCACAAAACAAGTGATCCTATAGAGAGGATAGAATGATAGCTCAAGTGTGAAAATCAAGGTGTATTGGAAATCAAATAACAAAGAAAAATCCTTGGGAAAACACTTGCAATATGATAGAAATGAGGATCTAAAGCAATATCCCAAAAACCAATTTTTCTTTAAATTTTCCAAACCCTTGAAAACAATAAAGATGAAATCTTTTAGCTTTAAAACTCTTTTGAATCTTGTATAAAACACTAGGGAAAACTGAAATTTTTCTCTTGTAAAAACCTTGGCCAAATCCCAAAGAAATGGGGCTTATATAGGCCACCAACAAAAACTAGCCGTTGGCTGTTTTTTCAGCCAGATACGGCTGGCAGTCGACCGCCAACGGTCATATTTTTGACCGTTGGCAACCCGCGGTCGACCGGCCGGTCGACCGGGAAAAAACAGAGAGCAGAGCTCTCTGGTCCGGTCGACCGCCAGGTCGACCGGCCCAAGTGCCAGCCCAACGTGCACAGATCTGTGCACGTCGGTCGATCGATCGGTCGACCGACTCTGGGTCCGGTCGACCGGTCGGTCGACCGCCAGAGCCTGTCAGGCACTATTCTGGGACAGAAAACAGGGTTTAAAAATATTGTAAAAATTCCCATAAAACTTCTAAAAATCCACAAAAATAGTTTCTAAAATAATATATGATATATAAACATGTGATAAAAATTTCAAGACAAATATCAAACATTTTGAACCATTTTTGTGTCTTATAAATTTTGTCAAAAACCAAAACTTGTATTTTACCAAACTTGGATTTTTCAATAGGAAATCTGATTTTTCCTAAAACTCATTTAAATACAAAAACATGATACTTAAACACATTTAGGCATGTTGCATATGAATATAGGTCCAATATACATGAAACATATACATATCATAGTTTTTGTCTTTAATTCCAAAATAATGTTTTGTTAAAAATACAAAACACCAAAACACATGAATAGGTATGTCAAACTAAGTTTGTCTAGGAAGTTAAGCATGCATGTATATAGAATACATCTAATATACATTTAAACAATGAAAACTTATTTTGATCTTAACTATTCATGAAAACAAATATCGGTTAAACTAAAAACCGAAATACCGAATCCAAAACATAAAACGTGTGTGTATTGTGAACTTGAGCATATCACACTATCTAATCTTTACACATGGATCTAAAACACAAACTAAAATAGGATACCTAAGTCTTCTTGACGATCTCCATCTTCAAGTTGACTCGATCCAAAACTCCGTGATCCACCGAGCTAGACTCCAACGAGTGCTATATAAGATCTTGTTGCTCGGGCTCTGGAATCACCATGTGAAAGCTTCCAAACCATCTTGTTGAAGCTAATCACCGACTAATATCTTGATTAATGATCTGAAACTAAACATCACAAGATTATTAGTAAACATAACTACATGAGTTAATCATCATCAAAACTAGAGTGGAAGGCCTCTGGGCCAACAATCTCCCCTTTTTGATGATGACAAAACTCATGGAGTTATATATGCATGGACTAAAGTTAAGCTTCAAAGAAGCTCCCTCTTAACTCATGCATCACAATAAACATATAAATATGCAATGAAAATTAAACATGAAAATGCATAGAACAAGTCTTGATACCAATTAAACGGTAAAACTCTATTAAAGCTCTTGATACCAAAATAAAAACATGTTCTTTACATAAAGCTCTTGATATCAACAAATAAACGAAAAATGCTCTTGATACCAATTAAACAACAAACTAATAAATAAAAACAAACTATGTTTCTAGATAAACAAAACATGCATATAAAAACATGCATATAAACTCAAATAATTCTCCCCCTTTTTGTCAATCATCAACAAGGGGTCAAAAACAATAAAAATTGTTCTCCCCCTTTTTGTTCGAAACAAAAAATTAACTAAGGGGTGACAATCAATTAAGATACCAATTAAAAATATGTCAATGTAGAACATTTTGATACCAATTGAAAGGAAACATAAAAACATTTTAAGAATTGATACCAATTGAAAGTAAATAAAGGCATTGATACTAATTGTGAGAAAACAAATAAAATCTTGATACCAATTGAAAATATTCAAATAAACATCTTGATACCAACAGTAAGCATATGATACCAAAATAAGATAAATATTCATTTTTTTAATCATTTTTCATCATAAAGTAAGGGAGTGGAATACAAAACAAATGGTAAACAAAATACCAATTGAAAGATGAAATACAAGATTTTCTCCCCCTTTATGAAATACCAATAAAAACGATGATCAAAAAAATTTTTTTATTTGTTATAAGCTTATGCATCGTTATTAAAATATCAATTGAAAAACTAATCAATTGAAAACATGATAGTCATTAAAATTTCAAGCTTATCCATAAACAAAATTTATATATGTATGAAAAATTAGATACCAATCGAAATTGATACTATATGAAATGAAAGCATACATACATAAAAATATATGAGTATACAAGAAAATGTCAATATTGATACCAATTGAAAGAATCCAATGATACCAATTGAAACAACAATAATAAGATCAAGTGTATAACTCATATAACCTACCACCCAATCATGCTCAAGTTTAAAATGATTTTCAATAAAAGCATACAAGGCATGGTCTCCCATCCAACCGCCCGTTAAAGGTAGGGATTTTCAAAAATAAGTTTGAAAATATAATATGTTTGAAAACATCTACCATAACGAAGAATACGAACTAGTTAAATGGAAAAACTTGTTAACTAGTACGAAATCCTTCAAGTAAGGAATAAAACAAAGATATTTTTCATAAAACACATGTAAATCACATGGCACTAAACACTCAAAATCAATAGGGCACATATCATACTCATGAAAATAAAATCATGAGAAACCAATAAAGTGAGTGCACAAGTGTAATGTGAAACATGGCATCATGAAAATATGCAATCAAGCTCAATATTCCTTAAAACATGAAAATCATCAAAACTCAATTTCTTCAAGGAATATGTATATCAAGTACAAACTTAAGTATACATACATATCCAAAACATAACGAGTCCATAAATGTATATGTATGAAGGCACGTGGCTCAAATGATGTATATGTATAAACAATAGTTTGGACAAGATGGACATATACATGAAGTTAAACAAAAACATATGAAAAACATGGATAAAATAAGAATACAAGTGAAATGCATGAATCATCAAAACTAGACTATACTAGCACATCTAATGGGAACAAATAAGCAATCAAGCACAAACATATAAAGATTTATTTGCGGCCCACTATATGTACAAGTATAAATCCTAGTCTTAATGAAAACTAATATTTAAACATATATTCAAATCATGAAGCATAAACCAAGACATAAATCAACATGATAAACATAAAACCGATCATTATGTAAATCCATATGCTATTAGACCTATGATATACATAATAGCTAAACATATGCGAGAACACAAAGAATGATCCATATTAAACATGGGTGTCTCAAAAGCTATACATGCATGTCAATGATCTAATAATCATGGCATTTTCATAATAATCAAAATATTCTATAAACAATGATATGAAGGCATGTAAATAAACGGGAGTTTAGAGATCGATACCAAAACCGATGAAGGCACCTCTCTAGTTCTCCAAACCAAGGTGGTCCTCCCACTAAACATCCCTTGAAAGTGATGCATCCAAATAGTCTTCATAAAGCTCGGAACGCATCCACCTCAAAGCACCGCTACTCTCACGTCATGCGAGAGCCCACACTTACTCAAATATAATAGGGGTGGTCTTTGATACACATACTCTTTTGGGTCCATGGGGGTTAGTCCCTTTCCTAACCCAAACAAAATTATTTGCTAAATTTTCATCATGTATTCTATCATAGCAAAATCTAGCAAGGTGGCCCTTACGTCCACAATGTGTACATGTGTACACATGAGCATACATGGTGAGATGGTGGTGACCGTGAGAAGCATGTGTATGCCGTGTATGGTGTGCATGCATAGATGGAACTTGTTTCTTTCGAAACAAAGATTCCAAACGTGTATGACTCAAAACACATTAGCTCAAAGTGGAGCCCAAACAATCAACATTCTTCTTTAGCATAGATATATCTTTTTCAATTAAAGAAGAAGTATGGCATGCAATAGGTGAACTAGGTGAAGCTATCCTAGCATGGCAAACATGAGAATCCATATTATTTTTCAAAGATTCATTTTTCTTTAAACAAACATCTAAATCCTTTGAAATTGAAGCAATTTTTATTTTCAAAGAATCATTCTCTTTTATAACAAAATCAAGTTTTGAAGTTAAAAACTCATTTTTCTTCAAAACATTTTCACAATCATTTCTATTTTTCAAAATTTTGTTTTCATTAATAGCAAGTTCAAGTTTAGATCTCAATGAATCCTTATCATTAGAAATCTCCACTTTCTCTTGCAAAACCAAGTCAAGTTTAGAAGACAAATTTTCATTTTCTTTATTTAAAGCAAAGATCTTCTTTTTCAAAATGTTATATTTTCAATCAATTTTTCACACATAATTGAAAGTTCTTCATTCAAAGCATTTGGATCAACATAATCATCACATGAAGAACTAGCATCATTAGCAACTAATTGAGATTCTGATTGTACCTCAAGGGAGTCATTTCCTTGGACCATGTAGCATTGAGACTCGGATTCTCCACTAGATTCTTCCTCTTGTTGGATTGGCAATTGAAGCTTGGAGGTGGAGGTGGTCAACTTGTTCCACACTGCAAAGGCGGAATCAAAGTTAGAAACAAGCAAAAGATATTCTTTATTAAGCGTGCTTCTAATAGCCTCAAGGGCTTGTGCATTGGCCCCTATATGATTGCTATTACCAAGATAGCATTTCTTGGTAGCGGCAAGGAAAACATGCAAACCTAGGGCTTTCAAAAATATGGACATCTTAGTCTTCCAAACAATAATGTTGGAAGAATCAAACATAGGTGGGGTCATGAAGTCCATGAGTGTGTGCAAATAAATATACATGCAAATGCAAACTAGATTAGCAAACCAAGATCTCACTCCTAGGTAGTTAAACCAAATATCAGGAGCGGAGGCTCTGATACCAATTGAAATCACATAGAGGGGGGTGAATAGGTGATAAGGCTAATCTAAAAACTAAATGCGGAAATTAAAACTAATTTGCAACTACACTTAGTGCAACCAACGAGTGTATCCGAATTCCCCGTGAAGGGCTCTGGACTAACTCCTCTTGATTCCTCTGAATAAGAGTTGAGGCGCTATATGAAGCTCTCGTGGTTAGGCACAAGTGAGGCACACAAGCAAACACAACCAAGCATATAAGAATAAGCAATATGGATCAATGCAAGGCACAACACAAGCAAATATGATATGAATGATGCACAACACAAATAAAGAGAGAGGGTTAAGAGACAATGGATCAAACGCAAACACAAAGATACATTCCGAGGTTCGAGCCCCTAGCTCTACATCCCCGCCTTCACTGAGGAGGATTTCTAATCTACTAGGAGTACCGAACTCCTCTCTCAACCAATACAACCTCCAATGAGGCAATACAATCACCACCTCACACACGAGGGGTAGGCCCGTAGCCAAACAACCACAAATCACCTCTACCGAAGAGGGATACAAACCAACACCAACTCCACCTCACCAAGAGGGAGTAAACCACAATCTCAGCCTCTACCAAAGAGGGAGCAAATCACAACCTCAACCTCTACCAAAGAGGGAGCAAACACCAACCCAAATCAACCTCTACCAAAGAGGGATACAACAATGAAGGGGTTTACAACTTGGTGGTATGTATCAACCACAAACACTTTCCTTTTTTCATAAAACAAGTGATCCTATAGAGAGGATAGAATGATAGCTCAAGTGTGGAAATCAAGGTGTTTTGGAAATCAAATAACAAAGAAAAATCCTTGGGAAAACACTTGCAATATGATAGAAATGAGGATCTAAAGCAATATCCCAAAAACCTATTTTTCTTTGAATTTTTCAAACCGTTGAAAACAATAAAGATGAAATCTTTTAGCTTTAAAACTCTTTTGAATCTTGTATAAAACACTAGGGAAAACTGAAATTTTTCTCTTGTAAAAACCTTGGCCAAATCCCAAAGAAATGGGGCTTATATAGGCCACCAACAAAAACTAGCCGTTGGCTATTTTTACAGCTAGATACGGCTGGCGGTCGACCGCCAACGGTCATATTTTTGACCGTTGGCAACCCGCGGTCGACCGGCCGGTCGACCGGGAAAAAACAGAGAGCAGAGCTCTCTGGTCCGGTCGACCGCCCGGTCGACCGGCCCAAGTGCCAGCCCAACATGCACAAATCTGTGTACGTCGGTCGACCGATCGGTCGACCGATTCTGGGTCCGGTCGACCGCCGGAGCCTGTTAGGTACTGTTCTGGGACTGAAAATAGGGTTTAAAAATATTGTAAAAATTCCCATAAAACTTCTAAAAATCCACAAAAATAGTTTCTAACATAATATATGATAGATAAACATGTGATAAAAATTTCAAGACAAATATCAAACATTTTGAACCATTTTTGTGTCTTATAAATTTTGTCAAAAACCAAAACTTATATTTTACCAAACTTGGATTTTTCAATAGGAAATCTGATTTTTCCTAAAACTCATTTAAATACAAAAACATGATACTTAAACACATTTAGGCATGTTGCATATGAATATAGGTCCAATATACATGAAACATATACATATCATAGTTTTTGTCTTTAATTCCAAAATAATGTTTTGTTAAAAATACAAAACACCAAAACACATGAATAGGTATGTCAAACTAAGTTTGTCTAGGAAGTTAAGCATGCATGTATATAGAATACATCTAATATACATTTAAACAATGAAAACTTATTTTGATCTTAACTATTCATGAAAACAAATATCGGTTAAACCAAAAACCGAAATACCGAATCTAAAACATAAAACGTGTGTGTATTGTGTGTTGGCCCAAAGGCCATTAGCCCTATATCTTTGTGGATATTTTGATGATAACAAAACATATCTAGTTATGTATTTAACAAGTTTTTGTTTACAAGAATTTCAGGTTAAAAGGTCGTTTTTGACGGCTTCGCAAATAAGACTCACACGTTTGGAGTTCGCCAAAATTTGCATTCCCAAGCCAAGCACAATAGGATGCTCTGGGAACAAGATGTTAAAGAGAAGACCAAGCCAAAGATCAAGTTTATGAAGAACATCAAGATTTGTATTTGTATTTTTGTTATTTTAGATCTTTTTGTCAAAACCTAGATGATAGAAGTAGAGTTATGGGATTTACACTTACACACACTTTTTATATTGGTTCTAGACTTCAAAATAAGTTTCAAAATTTTATTTCCAAGTTAGAGTTAAAGATAAACATGTTTTTGGAAATAAGTTTTAGAAACTCTAAGTTTTGGAAAAATAATATTTGGAAAAAACAAGTTTTTATCAAAGGAATTTCTATCAAAATGTTTTAACCTATTAGAGTAGTGACATGTGCTCACACTCTAGTGTTTACAAGATCTAAAACTTTATATCTTAGACCTATACCCAAAAACCAAGATTTCTGGATTCTGGCAGTTCTGATTTTTCAGAACTGACAGCATCCGGTCGACCGTACGGTCGACCGATGACGGTCGACCGATGCGCACAGTCTGTGCATGTGCGTATCAGCCGACCGACCCGGTCGACCGAGCACTCTGCAGTGCTCTCGGCTAAATTGGGTCGACCGGGCGGTCGACCGTAGTACCCCAAGGTCATATTTTCGACCGTTGGCAGTCGACCGACCGGTCGACCGATAGCTGTCAGAATCTCTGACAGATTCCAACAGCTAGTTTTTCTGACAGATTCTTTTTTGTTTTTTAATCCCGACGGATCTATGGTGTAGTTTTTGGCCCCTATAAATAGGAGGTCACTTCATATTGATATGACAACTATTTTAGAAGAATATACACATCATTTTCAAAAGATTTACAAGTTTTCAAAAGGCTTCCTTTTATAAAAGATTTTCTCTCCAAAAGCCCTAAAGTTTTAGACACCTACTTGAAGTCTTTACCTCTACTTCTCTCTAGCTTTTGCACTACACAATCCCATAATTTCACATCTACATTTTGGTTCTAGGATTGTGCAAGTGAGCGTATTTGTGATCAAGTGTGATCAATCTTCTTTTGAGTGAAGTTGTAGAGGCATCGGCCTCAAGGCGAGCTAGTGTGCTCAAGGTGGTGTTGCGGCATCACGAGAGACGGGACAAGTGTGTCCTTGTATTGGTGATCCAGTGGGATCTTCAATAGTGAAAATCCTTCAAGTGTGAAGGCGGGGACGTAGAGCGTGGCTCGAACCTCGGAAACATATCTGCGTGTTTGCGTTTGCTCAAATATCTCTAAACTCTAAACTCCTTAATTCTTGCACTGTTGATTGCTTCATTTATTGCAAGTCTTTCATTTGAGCTTATTGTGTTGGTTAATTTTTAAATTCCGCATTTGTGACCATTTACATATAGCCATCACCTATTCACCCCCCTCTAGGTGATTTCAATTGGTATCAGAGCCTAACCCTACATTTTTGGTCTAACAACCTTAGGGAGATCCTTATTTGGCTATATTCATTTGTTGCATTCATTTGTTATATTCATACTTATTGTGCATTCATGGCTTTACTCGACTTTTCTAGCATCAAGTCCCCACCCAAGTTTGATGGTTTGAACTTTCCTATTTGGAAGGTCAAAATGAACCTATTCCTTAAGTCCCTAGGAGTTAGAGTAGCTAGGGCCATAACCAAAGATTTCATTGAACCTACCACCGATGAGAGCTCATGGTCCGAGGACACCTCCAAGGATTATGAAGCTAATGCTAGAGCCCAATATGCATTAACCCAAGCATTAAATGAAGATGATTTGTCACGCATCATAAATTGTAAATCCGCATTTGAGGTTTGGAACATTCTAATTGTGACTCATGAGGGAACGTCACAAGTCAAAAGAGCCAAGATTGACTTGCTACGTTCTCAATATGAGAACTTTTATATGTTTGAAAATGAGAGCATTGATGACATGCTCACTTGTTTTACTAAGATCACTAACGCTTTATCTTCTTTAGGAGACAAGATCGACATTGACCAAAAGATTCGCAAGGTCATTCGGGCTCTTTCCAAAGCTTGGGAAGTCAAGGCTACAACTCTCAAGGAGCTAAACGACAAAGAGGAGATGGACTTCTCCGGCTTCATTGGTAATCTCAAAACCCATGAGATGGAGATGAAGGTAAGAGAAGAAAGGGAGGCACCCAAGAAGAAAACAATCGCCTTCAAAGCCACTCCAACCACTATTGAAGAGGACGACTCATCGGAGGATTGCGATGAGGACTTTGCCATGCTTATCCGGAAGGTAGGCAAAATGTTTTATAGGAAAGGGAGGCAAAGCAACTTCCGGAGAGGGAAACCTCAAGGAAGATATGAGAAGAAAAGAGAAGAACCCGGTCCTTGCTTCCATTGCAAGAAGATCGGACACCTTATTGCGGATTGCCCCGCTCTCCAAGCCACAACCTCCAAGAACGGCCATAAGAAGAAGAAAGCTATGGTGGCCACGTGGGATGACACAGAGTCGGAATCCGAGGAGGAAAACGACACCGCGCACATGTGCTTCATGGCACATGGGGAGGATGCAACCAAGGTAACTCTTGACAACTCAATAGATGATGATGAGCTAACCATGGATGAGTTAGCCCAATTCTTTGAAGAACTACAACATAGATATGAGATTCTCAATCTCATAATAAAAAGTTGAAAAAGGAAAATGATGCTTAGAAAAATAAGATGGATATTGTAGTTAAAGAAAAAGATGATTTAACTAAGGCTTTTAAGAATCTAAAAATTGATTTTGAAAAATATAAACTAGCTTGTAAAGGTAAAACCCTTATTGCATCATGTAATAAAAATGAATTTGTAGAAATTCAAAAACGTGTTGAAAATTTGGATAACACTTTAAAGAAGTGTGCTTTTGATCTTAACAAATTCGCATCTAGATTTCCTAAGGGAGTAACCCAAGGAAAACATACACACCATGTACATGCACGGAAACATGCACACACACATAAACATGCATACATGTATGGTAATGGTAGAATTTACATTTGCACGCATTGTGGCCGCAAAGGCCATTTAGAAAAGTTTTGTTTTGCTAAAAATAATGTGCATAATAAATATGTTTGGGTTCGTCCCGGTACTAACCCTAAAGGACCCAAAAAGATATGGGTACCAAAAGACCCACCTATTTTAGATGAAACAGGTGGATCTACTTCCTCCAAGACTTAGGGGGAAACGGTGCCCGGGTGGTGGATGCAACAAAGCCCAAAGATCACATCAAGCTTGCATCGCTATCGTGGAGGCACCTATATTTTGGAGATTGCCCATGTTCGGTAACTTCTCCATTTAAAAGTTTTTGACTTTTGTGTATGTATACAATTGCATAGAATTGTTAGTTTACTTTTATGCTACAATGATACATGTTAACTATACATCTCTATCATGATTGTGTACATGCCATGCTTATTGTAATTTTATGTCTTTTATGTTGCTATATGTCCACATGTACAATTTTGATGATATACCGATACACCTTTTATTTCAAAATTAAAAATAAATTTTGTAAGATTTCATGTTTAATGCAAATACCTTAGAGATGGCAATTGCGCACCTCAACTCATTCAAGAGGAATCAAGAGGATGAAGTTCAGAACCCGTCACTGGGTATTCGGCTTCAACATCTCTAAAACTTTGTCTAAAACATGAAAAATAAAATAAAAAGGATTGTATGTAATTTTGGATGATATGTTAACTTAATCAAGACTAAAACATATGTTTGATCCTGTATGTTAAATATATCATACTTACATTTAATTAAATTCCCTTTAAAAAAATTTTTTTGGGCTGCTGCTTCAGACTGCCTTTCAGGCAAAGACGGTCGACCGACGCTAGCTGCGGTCGACCGACTTTGCTTGAAATAAATTAACTTTATTTCTGTTCTTTTATCGGTCGACCGAAAATAGGTCCCGGTCGACCGCTGTAAGTCTGCAGAACTCTCGGGTTGTTCGAGTCGACCGACCGGTCGACCGCTCTGAGATTACAGAGCTCTCGGGTTTTCTGGGTCGACCGGGCATCGCAATCAGGTCCAGATCTGCTATTTATTTGACTTTTCTCTCTCTCTCCTCACTCGCTGGCGACGGAACCCGACTTTTCTCCTCTCCAAAATTTTTCATCTCTCCAATCTCTCATCCGATTTCAAATCAATTAAAAACCCACCTCTAATCCCTCCATCTAGTGCCAGATCTTCGATTTCAGGACCATCCATCCGCTGGATTCGAAGAAATTCAAGATTTTCCATTCTAGGGTTTTTGTTCTTCACTGTTAAGGTAAAAATCGAATTTTTCCTCTGTTCTTCACTTCTAGTTTCTAGATCTACTATCTTTTGTCAAGATTTTAGGTTGCTAAAACTTTCTAGATCGTGCCCTAACTTGTGTTGACCTAAAAATCTGATTTTTATTCGAAAATGTCAAAGAGGACTAGGACTGAGAAGGGGAAAGCTATTGCTAAACCCACTTCATCTACACCCAAACCCAAGAAACTTTTTATCAATGAAACTGCTGAAAATCGGTTCATCCATCTTTCCAAAAGAAATATCAATTCGGGGAGATTTGTTGTAATTTGAGATTTTGAGCACTTAGACATCCCCCGCATCTTGCATAACAATTCCTTAGACGAGTTCTTAACCATTCGAGAACAAGTCTATACCCCTCTTGTGCCCTACTTTTATACCAATTTTTCTTTTGATGGAAACCGTATCTCTACTAGAGTTCTAGGTAGGGATATTAACATTAGCATCAGTCAATTTGCTGATATCCTTCACCTACCCACTGGTGGTGCTGATGTGTACTCCTTTGATCTTCTTGACTTTGAGTTTCCGGAGGGTAAGTCTTCCCTCACCGCATCCACATTGATTCACGGGGATAATAACCCCGGTTTGGTTAGAAATGAAGTTGTGAGAAGATACACCCTCACTTCTCAAGTTCTGGCCAAAATCATTTTCTTCAACATTGTCCCCAAATCTGGTGAATACAGCCATGCTAGGGGTCCTGTGCCCTTGATCATCTATTGCCTTCTGAAAGGCATTAGAATAAATTTTCCCCGTCTCATAGCTTCACAAATGGCTTCTGACCAGATCCGTCTGTCTGGTAGGACCTTGCCCTATGGCATGGTGATTACCCATATCCTTAAAGCTCTAGATTTTGATCTTTCCTCTATCGATTCCGATGAGCCTAAGTAGATATTGACGGCTCTCTTTTGAAGAGGATGGAAGCCCAGTTGCGTAGACATGCTCTTGAGCAACCTCCTGCTCCTCCAGCTGTCCCTGGTTCATCTGCCCCAGGGTCATCTTCGGCCCCAGGCACTTCATCTGCTTCTGCCCCAGTTTTACCTCCTGACCTTCTGGCTCTTATGTCCTCTGAGGTCCGCTCTCAGTTCGAGGCACACCAGTCTTGGATTGAGCAGCGAGAGGCAGCTTTTCGTGTGGAGATGGACGCTCGTTTCCAGCAAGAGATAGCTTTTCGTACGGAGATGGACGCCCGTCTCAAACAAGAGGCCGCTTCCCGTGAGGAGTTGAACTCTCAGATCCGAGGAATTCGTAACGACATGTCCTATTTTGCTGACTCCATGAGATTCATGGATACGCAATTTGAAGTGCTCTTTACGAAATTCGATATGTTTACTCCTGATCCCACTACCATTGCTCGTCCCCTTCCCTCCACCGGTCCTCCATTTCCTACCAGAGCTCCTTCTTCAGTTCCCCCACCTCGGCCGAAGGTGCTCGGCGTTGATCCCGAGGAGGTAGCCTCTTCTTCTTCTTCTTCTTCTTCTTCTTCTTCTTCTTCGGAGGAAGACGATGATGGTGATAAGAAGATGGCTGAGGACACTGCTGTTGGTGATACGACGATGGCTGAGGGTACTCCTGCAGGGAACTCTTCTGAGGACGATGACGATGAGGAGGATGACGATGACAATGACAGTGATGCTGCTGCTGAGGAGTGACCTCCCCTTTTGATGATGTCAAAAAGGGGGAGAGTTAGTTAGTGGGAGAGTTATTTTGTGATTGGACATATTTTGTGTTTTGTATTGGACATACTTTGTGTGATGTGGACATGTTGCTTTTCTTTTTATGTATCTCTTTTATTTATGTCATGTATGAACCCATGTGTTATCCGTATCTATGACATGAGTATTTGTTCTATGACATGAGTATTTTTTTGTTGGCATGAAAATATGGTGATCTTTACTATGCCTGAGTATGATACTATGCCTGAGTATGATTTTTTAGTATATGCATGTGTTGAGGGGGAGCTTCATTTGAAGACTCTACCCAAAATATTTGTGATAACTAAATATGTTTTGTCATCATCAAAAAGGGGGAGATTGTTGGCCCAAAGGCCATTAGCCCTATATCTTAGTGAATATTTTGATGATAACAAAACATATCTAGTTATGTATTTAACAAGTTTTTGTTTACAAGAATTTCAGGTTAAAAGGTCGTTTTTGACGGCTCCGCAAA
This sequence comes from Agave tequilana, assembly GCA_038442645.1. NCBI lineage: Eukaryota > Viridiplantae > Streptophyta > Magnoliopsida > Asparagales > Asparagaceae > Agave > Agave tequilana. The sequence goes on along the minus strand of JAVJIF010004327.1, from coordinate 201,744 downwards.
TAAGACTCACACGTTTGGAGTTCGCCAAAATTTGCATTCCCAAGCCAAGCACAATAGGATGCTCTGGGAACAAGATGTTAAAGAGAAGACCAAGCCAAAGATCAAGTTTATGAAGAACATCAAGATTTGTATTTGTATTTTTGTTATTTTAGATCTTTTTGTCAAAACCTAGATGATAGAAGTAGAGTTATGGGATTTACACTTACACACACTTTTTATATGGTTCTAGACTTCAAAATAAGTTTCAAAATTTTATTTCCAAGTTAGAGTTAAAGATAAACATGTTTTTGGAAATAAGTTTTAGAAACTCTAAGTTTTGGAAAAATAATATTTGGAAAAACAAGTTTTTATCAAAGGAATTTCTATCAAAATGTTTTAACCTATTAGAGTAGTGACATGTGCTCACACTCTAGTGTTTACAAGATCCAAAACTTTATATCTTAGACCTATACCCAAAAACCAAGATTTCTGGATTCTGGCAGTTCTGATTTTTCAGAACTGACAGCATCCGATCGACCGTACGGTCGACCGATGACGGTCGACCGATGCGCACAGTCTGTGCATGTGCGTATCAGCCGACCGACCCGGTGACCGAGCACTCTGCAGTGCTCTCGGCTAAATTGGGTCGACCGGGCGGTCGACCGTAGTACCCCAACGGTCATATTTTCGACCGTTGGCGGTCGACCGACCGGTCGACCGATCGCTGTCAGAATCTCTGACAGATTCCAACAGCTAGTTTTTCTGACAGATTCTTTTTTGTTTTTTAATCCCAACGGATCTATGGTGTAGTTTTTGGCCCCTATAAATAGGAGGTCACTTCATATTGATATGACAACTATTTTAGAAGAATATACACATCATTTTCAAAAGATTTACAAGTTTTCAAAAGGCTTCCTTTTACAAAAGATTTTCTCTCCAAAAGCCCTAAAGTTTTAGACACCTACTTGAAGTCTTTACCTCTACTTCTCTCTAGCTTTTGCACTACACAATCCCATAATTTCACATCTACATTTTGGTTCTAGGATTGTGCAAGTGAGCGTATTTGTGATCAAGTGTGATCAATCTTCTTTTGAGTGAAGTTGTAGAGGCATCGGCCTCAAGGCGAGCTAGTGTGCTCAAGGTGGTGTTGCGGCATCACGAGAGACGGGACAAGTGTGTCCTTGTATTGGTGATCCAGTGGGATCTTCAATAGTGGAAATCCTTCAAGTGTGAAGGCGGGGACGTAGAGCGTGGCTCGAACCTCGGAAACATATCTGCGTGTTTGCGTTTGCTCAAATATCTCTAAACTCTAAACTCCTTAATTCTTGCACTGTTGATTGCTTCATTTATTGCAAGTCTTTCATTTGAGCTTATTGTGTTGGTTAATTTTTAAATTCCGCATTTGTGACCATTTACAGATAGCCATCACCTATTCACCCCCCCTCTAGGTGATTTCAATGTGAACTTGAGCATATCACACTATCTAATCTTTACACATAGATCTAAAACATAAACTAAACTAGGATACTTAAGTCTTCTTGACGATCTCCATCTTCAAGTTGACTCGATCCTAAACTCCGTGATCCACCGAGCTAGACTCCAACGAGTGCTATATAAGATCTTGTTGCTTGGGCTCTGGAATCACCATGTGAAAGCTTCCAAACCATCTTGTTGAAGCTAATCACCAACTAATATTTTGATTAATGATCTGAAACTAAACATCACAAGATTATTAGTAAACATAACTACATGAGTTAATCATCATCAAAACTAGAGTGGAAGGCCTCTGGGCCAACAAACGTATCACCTTACAGTGGCTACTCGACACCTTGTTTGTCTTGAACATGTGTTGAAAACCAAGGAGGTCCATAGCATATCGACAGATTTTGAACCGAGAGATTGGCAATTTTCTCTCATCGACTATGCTTTGCATGATATACTGCCGGATGACTCTAAAGAAGCGGCGTCGATTAGAGAAGATCTCTCCGTTTCTACTATGATCTAATAGTAAAAACACTCTATCGTTGCTCATATGACGGTATCCTCCTCCATTTTCTTTCTAATTCAGAAGCACAAGAAGTGCTTAAAGAAGCGCACGATGGCATATGTGGAGCTCATCAGTCAGATCCAAAGCTCAAGGATCAATTGCGCAGGCTTGGATATTATTGGCTGATTGCCGATGCCATTAAATATGCACGAAGGTGTAAAGCCTGCCAAATTCATGCAGACTTTATACATCAACCTCCAGAGTTGCTCCATCCAACTGTTGCTTCGTGGCCCTTTGAAGCATGGGGAATCGATGTCATAGGGCCGATCAGTCCCTCTTTAACAAAAGGTCACCGGTTTATCTTAGCAATAACCGATTACTTTTCAAAGTGGGCAGAGGCTATACCACTTGTGAAAGTTAAAACTTCCAACGTGGTTAATTTTATCAAAGACCATGTCATCCATCAATTTGGTGTCCCTAGGCGGATCGTTCATGATAACGGTCGCCAATTCATGAGCCAGGTATTATATCGGTTTTGTGATAAGTACCGGATTCAGAATATGACATCAACCGCCTATAACCCTACTGCTAATGGCTTGGCGGAAGCATTCAACAAGATAATTGTCAAGCTACTCAAAATATTCATCTCGTCAAATAAATGAGACTGGAATGAGAAGCTTGGTGAATATCTTTGGGCCTACCAAACCACAGTTCGGACCCCGACAGGCAATACGCCTTTTTCCTGGTATATTGATGCGAAGCAGTCATACCGTTAGAAATCTAGACGTCGTCATTACGAGTCGCTTTAATGACTAGAATGACAAAAGAAGACAATGATCGTTACGTCTTCAAGAGCTCGAAGCCCTAGATGAGAAACGACTACAAGCTCAACAGCATATTGAGTTGTATCAAGTGCGAATTTCGAAGGCCTTTAATAAGAAGGTTAGGCAAAGGGTTTTTCAAAAAAGAGATTTGGTTTTAACCGTCAGACGATCGATGACGATGATGCATAAAACCAAAGGCAAATTTTAGCCCAAATAGGAAGGACCGTTTGTGATAGAAACAGTCTATTCAAATGGAGCATATCACCTTATGACTTTAGACGGTGATATACTCATGATGCCGATCAACGGCAGGTTCTTAAAAAAGTATTATCCTTGATAAGATCCTTCTCATGATCAAGTTAACAAACATTACACCTCTGATCAAGACCTTCAGACCCGAAATATTAGAAAGAGCGCTCCTCTTTTTCTCTAACGAGATCAACCAGTGTCGAGCTGATCGAACACCGGCTGCATTAAAGAAGAATTAAGGTTATGAACTTTGGTTTTAACCTTATCACTCTCCTCCAATTCATGGTCGATTAGTCTCGAACTGATAAGCATATACCTATCTCCAACTTAGAAGAATAGGTTATATTTTGGAGTTAATTATGTCTAAATAACAGTTGCAGGCAGATGATTTATTTAGCCTAACGTTTCTATGAATAACGCTGGCATACCTCCCTGCCCCTGTTCGATCGATCGAGGCTCGACTCAACGATAAAAGAAGGTTCGCGATGCATCCTTGCAGAACCTTTCCACTGTTTTCATGTTCATATCGAGAACATGGTGACCGATCGAATGACAAACATAAATGGGTTTATCTGATGACTTGTCAAGTCAAACTCATTAAAGAAGGTTCGTGACACATCCTTCTGTAGAATCTTTCCAATATAGAAACAAGATAAGGATTGACAGAGAGTCCACAACGAATGATAATTTTCAAATCAAGATCTCGTGGAATTCATGCCCATTCCTTTAGTCCCCAGCTCACCCAAAGAGTGAAAACCCAGAGGAAGTATCACGTTACTCAAAGTAACAAAATAATCCAACGCCTCTAACGGCTAAGGATAGAGGAAAATGTTAGCTTTTAAGCCCAACATAAATCCTTGACAACTCATCATGCTAAGGAAAATAGTATGGCTAGCCCAACTCAAATGGTAGTTGGTAAAGGTATATCAAATCCGTTAACAGCTAAGAATTTGCTAAAAATCCTAAGGGACTTGTTCCCATTTGATTCCTCTCCAAAATCACTTACCAATTCTCATTCATTGAATGGTAGACCACATAAGAAGATATTCATCTTTCTTGCGAAATGACGAGTCAAACCTATCATGTTAACATTAAACCTCTGATAGTAAAACTCTAATGTCCTCCCCTGCGGATAAAATCAACATCCCCATCAAATTAAACTTTACTTATCATTCTCTTCATTAGAATGACAGGTTCACTTAAAATCGCTGTTATGTTCAAACACCTTTAACAGTAACAAAATCCTGGTCATGTGAACATTACACCTCTGCCAGGCTGTTTTACAAATCTCATTCTAAATCCCCACGGAGTTCTTTTGACATATAATTTTTCATGAGATTCATATTTCTTAACTCCCTAGCGAGTTTCTAGTAGACTCCCCTTAAAGCCTATTATTTTCCACTCAAACCCCAATTAACTTTCTTGGTTGTCACGTTAACAATATACCTCTGACAATTTCTTCCAAAAATATCCAAAGGAGATATCAATTTTCCATAGGATTTATGATCAAACTCTATCTCCTTTAGTGGAATTCTTTCTTTTACCGTCATGTCCAGCTTGTCACCTCTGAATAGTAAAAATCCTGAGCTTGGTGGTTTCTCAATCGGTTATGTCCATTATTACCTCTGAACCGACAGATAACCAAGTCTCACCTTTCAGTCCAGTAGGAACTATTCTTTTGTCGTTATACCCAGTTCGCCACCTCTGAATGGCAGGGTTTTTGAGTCTAGTAATTCCCAATCAGTTATGTCCATATTACCTCTGAACCGACGGGTACCTAGATATCTCTTTTATGGTACTTCAACTGTCATGTCTAGTTCACTACCTCTAAACAGATAAGTCTATAACTTTGTCCTACTTCCCTCTATCAAGGTCAGGAGCTCTTACTGTCATGTTAATATTAAACCTCTGAACGGCAGATTGCGAATCTGAGGTCCCTCAATTGGTCATGTCCACTCAACACCTCTGAACTAAAATGACCCTAGATCCAATCTATCTTTGCAGTCCCCTGTGAACTAGCTGCCAAGTTAATACGATTCCTCTGGCAGCGAATTTGAAGTTTAGTATGTCTTAGTCTATCATATCCAGTTTATCACCTCTGAATAGACGGGTCCCTAAGATCGAGTTTATCTCCATTTTGTCATCATGTCTAGGTCATCACCTCTGAATGGCAAAATTTCTCATGTCTAGCTTGTCACTTTTAATTGGCAAATCCTAGGCTTCATTTGTCTTAGTTCAAGCAGGAACTATCACAGGTTGTGGTGTCTAATTCATCATAACTTGTTTATAAATCTGATGATTTTAATCTGTTATGTTAATATTTACCTCTGAACAGTAAAGATCGTCAAGCTCACTCTTTCCATTCCTCATCTCAACATGATTTGAGTCGAGCCATGTCTCGAATTTATTTAGTAACTAATCTTATCAGTCCATCACCTTTGACTAGATTAGTTATACCATTATTTACTTTCATTTTTGAGGTTGTAGTATAACTTGAAAGTAAGAATTGCAAACTCAGAAGACAAAGCAAGTTGGAAATACAATAGAGGAGTCAAATAAAATTACTTTTATTGATTCAAAAAGGGGGATACATGGATTATAAGCTACGAGGGGGCTTCATAAGACTTGATCCGCTATTCAAAGATGGCCAGCCTATTCTTTCTCTCTTCAGCAGCTCTAATGAATGCTTGCGATCTTAACTCGGCCTCATTAAAGTTCACTGTCTGGGACAGACGAACCTTAATTTCAGCCAAAGTTGCCCTCTGAGCTAGCTCCTATTGCAAAACTTCGTCATTCTGAACCTTGAGCTGCTCCAGCTGAGTGATCTCCTCAAGACGCACTTGTTCAGCCTTGAATAGAAGAAGATTGGCTCTCTTGATCATCTCCTTGGCCTTCTCAATCTTGTCCTCAGCATCGAGAAAAGCACTATTAGAAGCATATATGGCATCTCCAATTTTATTTTCCTTGTCTCCAAGGATTTTAAATCTAAAGATATTGCCTTAGCTACTTCCTGTGCTGCAAAATGGGCTTCACGCATCTGAACAGCAAGACGTTCAAGCTGTTCATTAACTGAGGTGTAACGCCCCGATCCTAAAGATACGTAGACGTTATGGCGAAGTATATACGCGAGGAAAATACCCCACGTATATACGCTAAGCCTAAAATGTAACCTGAACAAGCTATAATCAGAACTATAATAATCAAGGACCACTGCAATAATACATATAAGACTACACATGATAGCAATGAACAACAGGAAGAAAATGGCAGCTGAACAGAAGTCAAAGGTGGCATATAGGAACAAAGAATAATAACAAGAATAAAATGCAAGTATACCAGAATCAAAGGAAGAGGACTCAAGCTCCTCGCAAAGCGTACCGTCTTATCGAATACCTGCACATTAGAAACAATCGTCCAATAGCTGGACGTGCAAACCCAGGGTCGTCAGAACGCGACCATAATGAGTGTGTGTGTGTAAAGGGGAAACAGCTCGTGCAGAAGAAACCATGTGCATATATAATAGTAAGAACAACTGCAGATAGAAAGACTAAATAACACAATAAATAACTGAACAGTAACACATATGATGAAAACATGAATACAGGTAGCAGACAAATGGCACAACTGTAAATATGCAATCAATGTCAAATAGGTATCCATCACATGTCACTAAACTGGTATCCAAGTCTGGTCATAAGTCTGGTCCTGGTTACAATCATGTGGTCCTGGTTACAATCATGTATACAGTCATGTGTCATAAGGCAGGGTAACCATTCAGGGTATAACACAATGTGTTCATTCAATTCATTCAATAACAATCAGTAATGTTCTACGTTATCTTTATCACTTTCCCACCGGCGTCTCACAACATCCGACAGTTCACCCTGGAGCCCGCACATCCAGTAGAACTCATCCGAACTCCGATATGCGGGTATCATTGTTCGAATAGGGAAAGAGAACCAAATAACATGCATCCTAGGGGTTATCATCATACAAGTGCGTGTGGATGCTAATAGGCACTGAGAATGCAATATCACGCTAACACCAGGCGTCACGTACAATAGATAGCCCTACAGATTCAAGAGGTGGCCCCACAGATTCAAGAGGTGGCCCCCACCATGTGTATGGTGTGGCACTTTGCTCCGTGTGGCACTTTGCTCTGAGGGAAACAGGATTCTAGAGGTGGCCCCCGTGGATTCAAGAGGTGGCCCCCACCATGTGTATGGTGTGGTACTTTGCTCCACGTGGCACTTAGTTCCTTTCAAGATCCGTCGGACGCTAGCACGATTGTGGGATACATCCTCGTCAATCCCGACACCAGGCGGCAAACCGCCGGACGCCGTTTTGACTGTGCTATTAACAGGTCAACAGTGCATGGGACATGGATACAGGGGGGTACAGGAGTATTAGATGACAAGTAACAGTGATACAGTCATATGTCAAGGTCTAGTAAAAGGTGTCTAGTGCACAGTCAGTGAGGTAATGCCATTAGTGACAATCAATATCTTATGCCACTCCAATTACTGGGATGCTACGGGACGGTAACAATATCAGTACAGTAATAATCAATCAGTAATCGTATACACGGTGAACAATATCAGTAACAGTAACAGTAACAGTAACAGTAACCGTGTATACGATGAACAATAAACTGTATAAGGTGTTACCGTCAACCAATCATTTTCCGTAACTTCCAGTAGTCTGAATACTAAGTCACTATCACAATAACTCAATCTCTGCCAACTGAATTAATCTAGTTTCTAACATTATAACAAGTCCACATCCATATCAGAATGAATCATCACTCAAGTCATTACCAATAAATGAATAACAAGTCAACACATACTGAATCGTATCAAAGTACAGGAATCATCCTCAAATAACTTATGGACTAGATTATCTACTCTTGGTACTCAACATCATCAATATATCATCTAAACAAATCCCAAATGCCAACAACGTCAATCTCATCTCAATACAGGTCAGGTTCCAATATAAGGAAAATAGATTCTGGATAACCTCTAACTCAAGATCAATCTAAGTCACACTCAACTAATTCAGTCATGTCTGATATGTCCTCAAATACTCCACTAATAAAGTTAGGTCTAATTACTGGACATCATTCAATGCAAATAACATAAATCCAGATCAATCTGAAGTCATTACAGCAACTCATAATCTCAATAGTTCCGTAATCATCTAGTTCCATTATACATCTAGCAATCAGATATAATAATTATTGTTCCAACATACCTCAACAATATCTAGTACTAATCCTCTCACTCAAACATACAACTCCGATTCATAAGTATTCACAATTCCTCCTCATATTAAGATCCATCACGATATCCCAACACTCAGTATCACAACATATCATAAACATGCATCTAAGTTCTAACATGATGAGTCAAGTAATTCCATCATATATCCATCCATAATATATCCCTCGATATCATATACACCATCTATATTCATTACACAACTCATGGGTGAAGTCCACAATCTACAAACAAACTATACCTAGCTGACAGACTAACAGTAGTCGACTAGGGACTATATACAAGTCGACTAGAAGAATGCTTAGTCGACTAATAGGGTGGTCCAAGTCGACTAATAGGGGGATTGGTCGACCAGGGAAGAAGGCCAAGTCGACTGGCAGAGAAACAGTAAGTTACACAGTCCCAGGTCAATCTATTAGTCGACTAGAGGCTATGTATAAGTCGACTATACATACTGTTAGTCGACTACTAATAATGTCAAGTCGACTAACAGAGATAAAACAGAGAATCAATATAACCTGAAAGCTGTACTAGTCGACTAGGGGTCTGGGTGTAGTCGACTAACAGAGGTGTTAGTCGACTAATATCAGGTATTAGTCGACTAATACCTCTGCCAGAACACAAATCAGAGATATACAAAAGTCTATTCTTCCACACAATAAAACATGTAAGTACAACCTCTCTTGCACCCATATCAATATACACAATCACTACTATAATCTATGTACATGTACATATGAAAATATAATTAAATCGATGTACATAATACGAGGAAATCAAGGAGGAGGAGAATACACTCACCTTGGGGAATCTGCACGTTACCGGGCGAGTCGCTGCCGCGGTCGCTGTGGTGTCGTTCCTCGCCAACGGACTACATGGGGGGTGGCCAAGACACTGGAGAAGGTCACCGTGCTGGTCTCCGGCGACGGCTTGGCGTGGATCGGGAGAACGATCTGCTCGCTCGCCGCCTATGCGCTGAATCTGGGTCTGTTGGCGTGCTGCTCTTCTTCCTGGGTCGTGTACTAATCTGCTGCCCGTCTCCTCGCTGTTGTGGCTGCTGCAGATGTTGCTGTGGAGTCCGAGAACGAGGGGACAGGGCTCCGGGCTGCCGCCGTGCTGCCAAGGGACTGTCGGAGGCCGGCTGAACTGCTGCCACCTGCTGTTGCTACTGCTGGTTGGCCTGGGGGCTGGTCTGCTGCGCCATCAGGAAGGGAGGGGGCTGTGCGGCAAGGAAGAGGTCCAGGGCTGCTGTCCAGATCTGCAGGAGGGAGAACAAGGCCTGGTGTGCTGAATGTCGCCGACGGCCATGTAGAGGAAGGGCTGCAATGGGATCCGCAGGAAAAGTGCTGGACATGGCTGAAGGAGAAGCTCAGGCTGCTGGGGTTCTGGTGCTGTTGTGAAGCCAGCCAAGGGAAGATCCGGGTGCTCCGGTGTGGTTTGCAGGCCATGGGGGACTGCCGCAAGGGAGAGGAGGTCCACCAGGTGGGGGGTTTTGCCGGAGAAGAGGGGAGTTGCGGCCAGGATTTTCTTTTGGAGGTAGAAGAGAAAAAGAGTTTGGAAGAGTAAAGAAAGATGAGAGTGGGGAGAGTTGGATTTGGGTTTCTCTTGAGGAAGAAGAGAAAAAGGGGTTTGGGTGTTTATATAGAATATAAGATATTTTAGAAATAAGAATTCTAATTAAATTTAAATGGCTTAATTTAGTAAGATTGGATAAGAATTGAAGGTTGCTAAAAATCTCAAAGAGATTTTTCTTGAACCTGGACTCTAATTAGGCTAGATTAGCAATTTAGATAAGAATGGAAAGTTGTAGAAGAATCTCAAAGTTTTGAACCTGGACTCTAATTTGGCTAGATTAGAAATCTAGATAGGAATGGAAAGTTGTAGAAAAATCTCAAAGTTTTGAACCTGGACTCTAATTTGGTTAGATTAGAAATCTATATAGGAATGGAAAGTTGTAGAAAAATCTCAAAGTTTTGATTTAGATTTGAAATTATAGATTTGAATTAGGATTAAGATTGGATTTAGGGTTAATGGGTAAGGGTCTCATGATAATGGGTTTTGGGCTTTAATTAAAAGAAATAAGAAATATGGAGAAATAAGAAAATAGATATTGGACATGTGGGCTTAGCTCATGTGGGCTTAGAATAAAAAGAAAATAAAATGAAATGAAAAGGATAATGGGCTTGAGCTTATTAGGCTTGGAATGAAAATAATAATAATACCCATAAATAATAATTTAAAATAATTAAATATAAGCAATAAGAGTCTACAAGTCATACATAATACTAATACTAATAATGATAATAAATCAAGTTAGCAAATAGTACTAAAATAACTAGTAAAATAAAATAAATACTTGTAGAAAAATAAAAATACAGTATTATTAGATTAGGGACATTACATGAGGAGTCCAGATCTGAATTATTGAGACGACGCCATTCATCTACATCCCTCTCGAACCTTTCCACCAGAAGCTCCAACGCAGCAGCCTGGTCATCCCCTCTAAAGTCTCGAATGCTTTCAATATTTCGAGAGAGGAACACCTTCAGAGCAAAAAATGAGGTAGTCGAGCCCTTCAAGACCAAAGCAACAGATCGCTCAAGCCCTTGTAGAAACTGTCAACTATCTCAGCCACAAATGCTTTCTCGGCTTCAACTATTCCCTATGAGCGAGTAGTATCAGAAGATAAAGCTTCCACTGCCTTTACTAACATAACCAGAGAGGAGATAGCAGAAGCACTGGCTGGAGAAAGACAAGGGATCACCGGTGACCTTGGAGGAGTCCTTATTGAAACCAGTACACTAGCCACTATGGAAATAGGGCTGGTGACTATTTTAGGAAGGGCTGGCTCAACAACCGTTGTCAGAGACGTAGGGCTGGTAATTACCTTCAGCCCCGTGGTTGTCAGGATAGGCAGCATCAAAGGAACCACTGGCATCTCACCTACCAATGTAGTTAGGAGTGAGAATGACTCTGTAACCACTGTCTCCTCAATCTCTTTAGTTCCAATGGCAGGCTCGGGCTGATAAGATGGCAGGTCATGATACAAGGCATCCAACTCGCCAACATCTGTCGCGGTTGAAGTACTTGCTCACCCCTAATTCCCTCAAAAATTAGCTGGCTCTCTCGAAGTTGATGCACCCAAACCTGTGGCAAAACTTTGTTGAGCAAGGCATAATAAATATCAGGAGAGAATTGCTCACAAAAGATCAAAGTATTACCGAGAGGTGATACCGCCTCAGCTGCCTCAGCCGCAGTCTCTCTCCGAACTTCCTCGACAGTAGAATCAATCCCGACTGGCTCCATAGAAAAGTTTTTGGCAGATGCAAGAGGGTCGTACGACTCATCTCCACTCGTCGAAGCCTCTGTGGTCCATCCTATAGAGCTGGAGGCCATATGACTCCCTTTCGAGTCCCCAGTACCCGAAGGACCGACGTCAGCCGCGTTACCTCCGGAATCTGCTAAGACGACAAAGTAGCTAGCCTCGTCACCTTCTTTATAAGTGAACAGTGGATCATAATAATCCCTATGTTCTCCTGCAGCCTCGACTCTTGGTTCTCCTGCAGTCTCGGTTCCTGAATCATAGGATAAACGAATGAGCTGTATGAAATATATAAGTACATGTCGCAAGAGTCAAACTAATCTTACCCAGGTCGAGGACAGCTTTATCAGTAGTTTGCCTCTAAGCCGATAGCTTAATAACTAACGGAGCAGGAGGAGGATGCACTGCAGCTGATTCAACCTCTGCAATAATAGTGGGAGTGTAGCGATGAGGCTTCTTCACTACCTTCTTCCTGCGAGATCCACCTTGCCGTTTTCATTTGAAGTAGACGTCGGGATCTTCTTCCTCCACATCTTCCACCTCCACATCTTCCATAGGAGCTGTGCCTGCCCCACCAGGAGCATCTGGTGGAACCTCAGTACCTTCATCTCCTTCAAATTGGGGGCTTTCTGAGTCAAAAGCATCACTATCGGCAGTAGCGATAAACTCCCCAAGGCCTGGCACCCAGACCCTTTTGCCTTCACCCCTCTCGGTGACTTTCCGCTTCAGCCGTTGAGAAATCAACTTCACGCCAAAAGAGTTGATAGAAAATCTGGTAGGCACAGAGTTTGAAGTCCTATACCACTGACAGAATCCTAAAGTCGTCAGAAGGTTTGGGGTTCTCAATGGCATGCACAGCCGTGCCTCAGTGCAGCCAGTGATAAAGAACAGCCAAGCACGAGCACCATCAATAAGGCTCCCCATGAAGACGAGACTGGTGTTCGGATTACCAACATAAAGTTGGTCATACCCAAACTGACAAGCAAATCAACTCGGGACATAAGGCTCCAAATAGCAGGTATCCCCGCTCCGGTACACCAGATGAGATGGCCGGATGCTAACCAGCCATTCAAAGATCCCCCGGCTCAGCGACGTCTTCCCCTCTCCTACATCCTTAAATTATTCACCATAGCCTGCATCATGAATGTAGGGAAAGCACCGGAAGAAACTATAAACGTCGTACTGACATAGCAGTTTACGGACCGTGGCCACATAGGTCCATAACCATAAAGATCCCTCAATCCGACGAAGAAGTGTCATTTGAACGCCTTCTGGAGGCTCTTCACCAGCTTGAATAATAGCAGGGCAGTGAAGAGTGAACCATGCCATCAAATTGGTGTACGGCAGGCCGATCCTAGGGTTTGGTTCATCACGGGGCAAGATAGTGCCTTTCCCCCTTTTCGTTGTTGGTGGCCTACAGAAAGCCTCCGTCAATGCACGAGAACCCCGTTGATTACAACACACCATTGCCGGGAGAAGTCCAAGGGAACGACCATGGACTAGACGAATGGTCGGTAATAAAATAGTCGGAAGAATAACGTCGCTAGAAGGAGATGGTACCACACATCTCATAAACCAAACTGATAAAAACCCGGCTAAAAGTGCCTTCCGGGACATCGGTGACGGGTTTGATGGTAGAAACTCCTGAGAATGTCACCTTTCTCATAAATACCATCATCTTCTTCCAAGACCATATCTCCCTAAGAATGTTCTTGCATCCTCTGAAAAATATCCTCGTCTGTAACCCTGCAGTGAGCCTCTTAAGAGCATCTTCCGGGTTGGGGAACAAATAATTCCCCCAGCTCTTCGAACTGCTCGAAGCTCCCTTATGCCTTCCGTGCATACTCGAACAAATATAAAAATGGCACATTAACTCTCGGTAAGTCTCGAACAAGGCCGGCTCCTGCTTCTTTAGAAGTGCCAATTCTGCCTCGCATGGGAAGTATTCTTCGTAAGGGAAAGATCCCATAGGTAAAGCAGAGGTTTCCCACATCTCATGCAAAGCCATGCCTAATTCGCCTCCAGGGGTAAAGAAGGTCCCTGTAGCTGGACAGTATAATTCGAAGATGACGTAGAAGTTCGCTATGCTCATCTGGATGTCATAGCAGGTTGCCCTGACAGCCTCGGGGAGTCCCAGCCTCTCCAAATCCTCTTCAAAATGGGCCAAGACGTATAGGGTCAAGTCCCTCCACCAGGCCTTGGGAGGATGAATCCAACCTGGGGTCCTGAAATCAGTCGCCGGATAGTTATCGTGGGCTTTGAAGAACTGATTTCCAAAGGTTTAAGCCACGACAGGATTTTCCCCCATCGGGATGTCTTGAAGAACGTTCCCAGGGTGGACACCCAATATGCAGCGAAAAGGACATGCCCTTGTATAACCGGGAGACGAAGCTATCAATTTCCCCACATGAATGGAGTCAGTGGTCCGAGTTACTTGCCACTTCATCTTCCGAGGTCTCGTCACGCATTGGAAGAAAGAAAGTGAAAAATGACACTTGCTAGATGGGAGATAATACTTCTCGCCATTTAGATTGAAGATCCACTGTCCTTCTCCAGCCAGTAGCTGATGATCGTGTCCGGCGCTGCGTCCTCGAATATAAAATCGGGCTTCCGATAAATTTTTTGGTCACAATCCTTGAGGGGAGCAGTAGTTAAGATGCTCCTCATAGTGCACTGATCTCCAGCGTGGATAAGGGCATCCGGTCAGGAGCGCTCCGCTCACTGAATAATGAGGCTTGCCCCTAAAATTGCAGGCTAACAGTGCCATCCAGTCCCCTGGCTGTTCCAAAGAGACTGTTCAAAGGACCCGGAGTATAGTGCACTGCCAAAATAAGAAGAAATCATATTAGTTCATTAGCCGAAGAAAAAGAGAGATAAAGCAAAGAGAAAATTGCTAAGGCACAGCTTCGCTCTCCGAGCAAAGCTAGCCTAGCATTAGCTTCGCCCTGAGGCTCAACTTCACATCCTGCACAAAGGCAGAGTGTAGAAAATCTTGAAGTGTTAGCTTCGTTCTGGAAGTTTAGCTTCGCGTTCTATCGCTGAACAGAATGTAAAAAAGCTATAAGGGCTAACTTCGTCAGAAAGGCACTTGTGCCTAAAACTGTTCAAAAGACTTTAGAATCCTTTTCCCAGCCACGCTTCTAGAGCTATCTTCGCATCCTGTCCTTTGACAGAATGTGAACCACCCTAAAGGCTAGCTTCTCATAGAAGCTAAGAGAAGAAACCATTGGTTTCTAAATTCCAAGTTGAGAAATTAAGGAGAATTAAATCCCCTAATAATATGGCGAAATCGAAATAAGGGAGAGCAACTCCCTGAGATCACTAGATCATGGTGAATCACTCCAGATTCACCATGAAATAGCCAGTAAATGCCCTCAAAAAGGGGGAAAAAGGGAAAAATCGCTACCCGCAATGGGACGTTCGATGATTGGAGGAGAAGGCGCCTCCGTCGTGGAGGTTGCTGCCTCTTTTCCTACTAGTCTTTTGGGAGCTATGAAAGAATTGAAAAGTTCTGAAAATCTCAATGAAGGAGAAGGAGGAGAAAGAGATTTGTTTCTCTAAAAAAATTTGAAGAGAAGTTAACTCTCTCTTTCTGCCTATCGGGCTTTTATAGACATAAAATGTCTTAATTTCGTCTCCTCAAAAGGAGCGCAGGCGGCGGTTTCAAATTAATTTGAAACGGCGCCAAGCGCCTTCCCCAAGAAATCTTACTTCAGCCCTACAAGGGCTAACTCCGCTCCGAGTTCAGCATTGACTTGTTCAACGCTTGAGTAACTTAGCCGAAAGTTGGGCTTTAACTTCGCTGAAAGTTCATCTTCAGCTTCGCAAGAAACTTTGCGCTAGCTTCACCAAGAGCTCATTTCTAACTTAGCTTGAGATCCATCCTCAACTTTACTGGAAGCTTACCTTCGCTAAGAGCTTTTCTTTCCTCCTCAGAAAAAGACTTACCTACGCCAGTCCATTCCAGTTGCTTTCGAAATTCAAAGTGAAAAGAAGGGAAGCAAAGTAGACAAGTAAAAAGTAAAATTTTTATTGATTCAAAAGGGAAGATACATTAGTACATTAAGATTGTCTTTTATACAATAGAATCATTACTCCAAGGGCAACCAAGTTGTGCTATCGACTTTTAGGGTGATAAACCATCCCAACTGGTCAAAAAAGGTCTTCCTCCCGCACAAGGCCGTAATCCTTCGCTTAATAGCAGATTTTGTCATCAAGAAGCTGGATCTTATTTGATGAAAATTGGCAAGGGATTGGTTGCCACCAGAAAGCTGGATCTTCCTTAAACAAAATTGGCAAAGGAAGGATGTGAGACCTTACTGGTGACGTCCGCCTTCCCAAAGTGGATCATCTCGGATAAGTAACTACCAGCCCCTTCCCGAAGTGGATCATCTCGGATAAGTAACTACCAGCCCCTTCCCGAAGTGGATCATCTCGGATAACCGACTGCCAGCCCCTTCTTGGAATGCGCATCAGCTGCTCCAGTATGTTTCTCCTATTTATAATCAAAGCTTCAACTTGAAAATCAAGGGGCAAGTTTTTATTCTCCTTCATCAGGACAAAAAGATTGGGAGCACAGTACACTGCAATGCAAATAAGGAACAAGTTAGCATCAAATAAAAAAAAGGAGGGATGAAATGCTAAGTCAAAGCTTTACTCTTTGGGCGAAGCTATCCAGTTGTGCCTTGAAGGTAAATTTCAGCTAAGCAGGGGATGTCCTCGCTTGTGCAGTAATGTTAGACTAGCTTAGTATAAGCCAAGTCTTAGCCCCACCCAAGACAGATAGGCTAGAGAAGCCTCAAAAAAGACCAAGTCCTAACCTCGCCTATACGGCTAGGCCAGACTGGCCCGGAAGGGCGCTGTCTTGACCCCACCTATATGGCAAGACTGGCTCAATCTTGAAGAGGCCAAGTCTCAAGTCTCAAGCCTCGCCTATATGGAACTTTGCGTGGAAAGATCCTTTGCCTAATCAGGGAAGAATGCTAGCTTAGAGGAGAAGCTTGAAAATAGGGCTGAAACCCTTCTCTGAAAGTCAGCCAAATACAGGGACCAAGGGAATTCAATTCCTAAGATATCTGATAAAGCTAAGAAAATTAAGGGAGATAAACTCTCTAAAGTCACTGGATGGCCGAGCTCACCAGTTCTTGATCGGGTAATAACCAGAGTGAGAGTCCCCACTACTTCAGGGACCTCAGTCTCCTTGCTTGAGCAATAGGGAGGGATCATAAACAAACCTTCTGAAAAGAGAGGAGTATGTTTCTCTGAGAAGGACCATAAGAGTCCTATTTATAGGCCTCATGGCATGACTATGCCGCTACCACTTCAAGCTTGGGAGCGCGGGCGAAGTTAAAGCATTCAAATGCTTGACCTTGAGAAAGGGATAATCTCCCTTGGGAATATGCACAAAGTTATTTTGAATTTCAAAAATGCAAGGGAAGTTATTTAAACCTTAAAAAAGGGAACCATTTCTCTCGTAACTCACAAAAGCGGTTAGCCTCAGGAACGGAACATCGCTCCATCATAGTGGGCGCGAGGTTAATACTCGAAAAAGACAGAACTCCCGCATTTATCTTCAGCCAGTCTGAACAACGTCTAACTTATTGACATCAACAAAAGATAAATCAAAGACAAGCTGATGACCAGAGACAGGGCAGCAACATGGACATTACTAATCTAGTAAAGCAGATAGTAAGTCAAAATTACCTTTGAAGAAACCCAAGCAGGCCTAAGATGCTATACTTAGCCTGGTATAATCCCAAGATAAAGCTTCATATAGCTCTGCATGGAACTATTAGCTTCGCCTGAAGCTTTTCATTTAGTCCCACCAAGGGATGATTTGGGAGCTTCACGCTAGGAGCCTTACACCCTAGCTGAGTCATAACTCCGCTATGAGCTGAATCTCAGCTTCGCACAAAGCTCTAAAGGTAATTTTGCCTGAAACTATGATTGGTAGTCAAAAGTGCATTTTTATCATCATATTTACCATCACATTTTCATATTTATTCATTTAATTCTGCACATTTATTAATAATTTGTAATTTATTGTGTGCAGGCCTCGAATTGTTATTTTAGTAATAAATAAAGCCTAAAGAGCCCAAAAGCCCAGATCCAAGCCCATGTTTGAAGCCCAGGTGAAAAAGCGCAAATACAAAGAGTCAAAATGCAAATACAAGGGCTAAAAGTTGCAAATATCAGAAATTAGGGAAGGATAGACTTCTATCTAACCCTAAACACATGCAGGATGAGGATAAAAGGCCAAGATAAGAAGAAAATTCGTGAGAAGAAGATTTGAAGAAATCTGGATTAAGAGTAACTTGATTACCAAGTTATCTCGAAAATCCAGATTAAAAGGCCAGGATCAAACTTCCAGAAGCAGAAGCCCACAGGGATGGACCAGGAGAGGCCACGCGCCAAAGCGCGTGGCCAGCAGCCACTTAACTGCCGCGGAGGCGCGGCAAAAGCCGCGCATCCGCGGCAATATGGATAGAGATGGCTACCAATTTTCGTGGGCAGTTTCTTCCGGGACTCTGTAGCCTTCTGCACCTATAAATATCACCTGCAGTGCAACGTAAACAGCGTCCAGCGTCCAGCAAAGGGCCAAAGTTCAGATTTTTAGGGTTTTTCCTCTTTCTTCTAGGTTAGGTTTTCTTTTTGTTTATCTTTTATAAATTCTGAGAGTGGAGGAAGCTTTCATGGAGGAAAGAGTCCATGCTTGTACTGAGGTGACAGCGGTGTAAGCCAACTCTTCTTCAATTGTTAATGAAATCCATTCAAAGGTTTGTTTTTGTTATGTTTATTTGTTCATCTCTTCTATTTTATGTTGTGTTCTTGTTCTCTTTGATCTTGTTTTCTATATTGTTTCCTTCTCTGATGACTTGCAAACCGTGAGAACTTGACGCTTTGAGACTACCTAGCCGAAGAAGGAACCTTGACGGCCCATGGCGATGAACAAGTCTTCATAGCTTGTTGTTTTATTTCGTAGAGTAGATTAAGAAGGCGGACGATCCCATAAGCCGTGCTTGTACGCCTTCCAAGAAAAGGGAAATCATCGCAACGGTTCAAACGGCAAGCAAATAAAGAGATAAGTTCTCTTTCTTTTTCTTTTCTTTTCTTTTTGTAGGATAAATACAACTTCTCCATATTCTTTTCTTCCAACCCATTGTAAATACCATACCATCCATTGTAAATACCACTACTAATAATAAAAATAAAAGCTTTAGAGTATAACTTGCTTAACGCTTCCATCGCAGTCCCTCCTTGAGGATCACGACCCGCATAGCCCTGCTACCGCGGATTAGAACTGATTCCTCGCACGATCTATTCTTAATCTAATATTCTAATTTTTGTGTGCAGGAAATCTCAGTCAACAAATTGGCGCCGTTGCCGGGGAGGGACGGTAAGTTATCTCTAAAATAAAAAATTTTAATTTTTAACTAATTCTTTATTCTTTTCTGTTTGCAGGTTTGGAGAACAGGAAACAGAAACTTATCGCAGCAGTGGACATATAGCTATCCTGTGCCTCTGCCCTCGAAGGCAGAGCACAAGGACCTGCAACTTTGTCGCGGAAACGCGGCCAGAGCCGCGGATCCGCGGCAATTGCAGTGAATTACTCACTGAATTTTTTTGCAGGTCTCTGTAAATTAAAATACTGCTTATTGATATATTCTGTTTTGTTCTGTGATATACCTGTAAATTGCTAATAATTCAACAGTAAATTATTGGTTGTTAAAAATAAAATTTGATTAGACGTTTGCATATTAGGCACGTGTCTTTTCAATTATTTTTATTTACTGTTGAAGAGTGCTGGAGGAGCAAGGTACGTACGCATTGCATGTAGAATAGGATTCATCTCTTGGTTGATTTTCTGCTTTGAGTGATTCTTATCTATTTATCTTGTACACTTGCACTAATTCATCTTAAGGGCATAACCCATTAACAAGATAAGGTGGGGATTTCATCACCCTTCCTTAGCCCAAAAATCATATCCCGAGCACTCACTAACCCAAGCCTAACTTAAAAATTAGTAGACGTTGGCCCTAGGGACATCTCGGACTCAATTAGGAGATTATCCTAAGGGGGAACGGTGTTGGAAGTTGACTCCTGCCAAATCAGTGTCTAGGAAGGGGATTGAGGGCCGAAAGCCCGAAGTGTGGTGGTTATTTAATTAAGGAACGTCTTTGACGGAAAACCTCCCACCACTCTTGCCCCGACCTGGCTGATTAACTTGTGGTCAAAGTCTACACCCTACCTCCCGTGGACAGTCTAACCAGTTAGGAGTCGTCTAGGTCATAGGTCTACCCTAACTTAGGTTAGAATTTTTCTTTTTGTTTGTTGTGTTTGTGTTGGTGTGATATGGCATATAAGAATAATTCCAATTTTAATCCATATTACACCCCTAACTATTATTCGGATATTACCAACCCGGCATACCCTAACTTTGACCAATCTAGTGTACCGGAATGGTCTTATCCGAATGAATATAACCCACACCCCCCATCTTATGACTATAATTTCCATAATAATTTCAACTCGTCACAGAGTTCATGGGGTTTCGAGTCCCCCGAGTCTAATTCTCAACCAAATTGTCCTCCATATCCATCTAGTCCACATTCTTCCCAAAATTCATACTCAGATCCACCCATTCAGAATAGAAATCCATCTATCTTGGAAATGATGAGTATAAATAAGTCCAAGCAAAAATCACCATCAATCTTAGACATGATGATACGTGAGTCCACCGACTCACAACTTTATCACGATTACCCGTCCTATTTTCAAGTCCATCAGAACATGATCCACCTATCGACTATGAAGGGATGCTAGCTGCCATGACTGAGGCTAAATTAGCCCGTGATCATGACATAGATTTGATGGTTCAATGCTTACGTTCTCACCGTCCGGCTGATTCTGATATCGCTGACCACTCGCTTAGAGCCGACGAACCAAGTTGCTTTGGACAACAAGATTCTAATTCAGTACCATCATGTGAACTTGCCGAAACTCCAATTTTTGATAACTTGGCAAGTTTTTCCTTTCCTGAATTAGAACTTGAGCTTGAATATGATCATGATCTTCCACTTGATGATTCAATTTTATTTCCTGATCCAATAATGACTCCAGTGTCTCCACCTGATTTCACTTTTCCCGAGTCAACATTGGATCCTATTCCAATTCATTATGAAATTGAATCACCCATTTTAGATGATCATATTGAACTTGACCTAGATTCTCACAATCTCTTTACTTCTGAAATTGATTGTACAATTCTGACGGACGATGTTGACCTTAGTTTTGAAGAATTGTATGGCGATGAGCTAGAATTCCTTAATATTGGAAGTAAAGAGATATCATCCATATTAGGTCACATTCCATTGTGGGAAGAAGATTGTGGAATTGAGTTTCAATTTCTTGACTTGGACCCAATTCTTGAACCTAGCCCGACTCCTGAGCCCTTACTTGATTTGAGCATTTTCCCTGAGTCGGTATTCGTTCCCGCACCTATATTGTCCAAGTCAATAATTCCATCTTTTCATACTCCATTTTGGGACAAGGAGGTTGACACAATTGACTCTGAAATTTATTATGAAATTTGGAAATTTGATGGGGTGAAAATTTTAAAAAATGATCACACATACATTTTTGTGGGTTATACACGAAAAATTTTTGGTGGGTTCCTCCATGAAATTTTATGTTATCTTGATTGGGTAGCAACGCTTGGCCCAATTAGACCACCACCGGAACCACCCCCTAAGGTAATTTTCTGCTTCCCTTGTTCTGTTTCATGCATATATGCATTCATTCATACATTGAGGACAATGCATGAGATAAGTGTGGGGGTGGGCTTTACTAATATACTAACATAGGTAGACACTAACAAAATTTGACAAAATTTGCTAAAATTAAAAAAAAATGTTATAAAAAGAACAGTATTTTGACTTATTTTTTGAAAGAAACCTAAGTTAGTTTTAAGGATTAGGAAAATCATGATTAGGATTTCTAAAAACTTGGTCAAAATAAATAAATTGTTTAATTTTTAGGTATAGGAGAAGAAATTGAATAAATAATTAGTCTTGATTTTTACCTTAATGAAATGTGCATACCAAATGCATATCTAGGATTCTAAGACAAAGACCTTGTGCCTCATAAAAAAAAAAAAGAAAAAAGAAAAAAAAAGAAGAAGAAAAAAAATCACCAATTAAGCTGATACATGTGCCTCAAGAAGCATAAGTATTCATGCCTAAAGGTGAGTAAATAAAATAAAGTCCTTAGTTTTGGGGGCCTAGTTCACTCGAATTTGAGTCCGCGGGGTGTTTTCTCACCTGGTGCCCTAAAGCCAACCGGTTTGGGAGTCATCGACTTTAAGTTCGCTACATGGGTGGATTAGAAAGCCTAAGAAGACTAAGAAATATAATATATGTATTAACACATCTAATAATCAATTAGTTAGGTATGAGGGCCTCAAGAAGCCTTGATACTTATACGAAAGAAAATTAGATGAGCTATACATGCCAAAATATATATATATATATATATATATATATATATATATATATATATATATATATATATATATATATATATATTAACACATCTAATAGTCAATTAGTTAGGTATGAGGGCCTCAAGAAGCCTTGATACTTACACGAAAGAAAATTAGATGATGTTATAAAAATGATAAAGAGGCATGAGAGTTCAAGTTAAGGAATTCCTAGATTCATAAGGATGCATATGATTTTTGGTAACGAAAAAGACTATATTAGAAATTCAATTTTAATCCTTACCTAAAATGAATAACAATTGACTTTATAAAGACTAGGTTTGAAGAATGAATAAAAATGATAATCCTAAAACTTATAGACTACTTAGTCTCTTCAATAATAATTCAAATATTTTCTTTTTATGGATTTTGTGGGTGCAATCCGCTGAAAACCCTCACGAGACAACACTCGTCCTCTAGGGTAACCTAGAGGTTTAACGGCTTGTTGCACGTGCTAAGTGCAATCGTGATTCCTACGAAAGTGAGTTAGGTTAGATTAACTTTTTCTTTTCTTTGTTTTTACTCGAGGACGAGCAAAAAGATAAGTGTGGGGGTGTGATTGGTAGTCAAAAGTGCATTTTTATCATCATATTTACCATCACATTTTCATATTTATTCATTTAATTCTGCACATTTATTAATAATTTGTAATTTATTGTGTGCAGGCCTCGAATTGTTATTTTAGCAATAAATAAAGCCTAAAGAGCCCAAAAGCCCAGATCCAAGCCCATGTTTGAAGCCCAGGTGAAAAAGCGCAAATACAAAGAGTCAAAATGCAAATACAAGGGCTAAAAGTTGCAAATATCAGAAATTAGGGAAGGATAGACTTCTATCTAACCCTAAACACATGCAGGATGAGGATAAAAGGCCAAGATAAGAAGAAAATTCGTGAGAAGAAGATTTGAAGAAATCTGGATTAAAAGTAACTTGATTACCAAGTTATCTCGAAAATCCAGATTAAAAGGCCAGGATCAAACTTCCAGAAGCAGAAGCCCACAGGGATGGACCAGGAGAGGCCACGCGCCAAAGCGCGTGGCCAGCAGCCACTTAACTGCCGCGGAGGCGCGGCAAAAGCCGCGCATCCGCGGCAATATGGATAGAGATGGCTACCAATTTTCGTGGGCAGTTTCTTCCGGGACTCTGTAGCCTTCTGCACCTATAAATATCACCTGCAGTGCAACGTAAACAGCGTCCAGCGTCCAGCAAAGGGCCAAAGTTCAGATTTTTAGGGTTTTTCCTCTTTCTTCTAGGTTAGGTTTTCTTTTTGTTTATCTTTTGTAAATTCTGAGAGTGGAGGAAGCTTTCATGGAGGAAAGAGTCCATGCTTGTACTGAGGTGACAGCGGTGTAAGCCAACTCTTCTTCAATTGTTAATGAAATCCATTCAAAGGTTTGTTTTTGTTATGTTTATTTGTTCATCTCTTCTATTTTATGTTGTGTTCTTGTTCTCTTTGATCTTGTTTTCTATATTGTTTCCTTCTCTGATGACTTGCAAACCGTGAGAACTTGACGCTTTGAGACTACCTAGCCGAAGAAGGAACCTTGACGGCCCATGGCGATGAACAAGTCTTCATAGCTTGTTGTTTTATTTCGTAGAGTAGATTAAGAAGGCGGACGATCCCATAAGCCGTGCTTGTACGCCTTCCAAGAAAAGGGAAATCATCGCAACGGTTCAAACGGCAAGCAAATAAAGAGATAAGTTCTCTTTCTTTTTCTTTTCTTTTCTTTTTGTAGGATAAATACAACTTCTCCATATTCTTTTCTTCCGACCCATTGTAAATACCATACCATCCATTGTAAATACCACTACTAATAATAAAAATAAAAGCTTTAGAGTATAACTTGCTTAACGCTTCCATCGCAGTCCCTCCTTGAGGATCACGACCCGCATAGCCCTGCTACCGCGGATTAGAACTGATTCCTCGCACGATCTATTCTTAATCTAATATTCTAATTTTTGTGTGCAGGAAATCTCAGTCAAACTATGAGCTAAGTCTTAACTTCGCATGAGCTAGCTTCGCATAATCTAGCTTCGGCTAAGCTTGTTCCGCAGGATTCAGCTTCGCAGGGTCTAGCTCCGCAATGGGCTTTGCCAAGTCATCAAATTGACTGTTTCAAAATCCCACGAGGGATTAATGGGTGAACCCACTAATTTAGTGGGATTAACGCCACTTTAAGTGGGCGGTTACACCTGCCCACTTCGTCCCACATTAAGTGGAGACAATTCAGCCATAACAGCAGGAGGACGTTCGCACAAGCCCTCTAGCTTCGCTAGAAGCTCTCAAAGAGCTTCGCGCAAGGACATTTATGAGATTCACGCAAAGCTGACGACTGATTCAGCCTCGCTGAATTCAAGGGAACGGTTATATCCCACATTAAGTGAAGCCAAAAACTAGAGTCCTAGCTCTGATACCAATTGAAATCACCTAGAGGGGGGGTGAATAGGTGATAATGCTAATCAATGCACGCACAAATTTAAAATGTTATGATGCAACGATCACCCGAAACAAGATTGAAGCCGAATAACCCGTGAAGGGCTCTGAACTCCTTCCTCGTGATTCCTCTAGATAAGAGTTTGAGGTGCGCAATGCAATCTTATTGTATGAGTATTGATCGACAATATAGCAATGAATATAAAGCAAGTAAATAACATAAATAAACCAATCGTAAACACTGAGATTTGTTTCGAGGTTCGAGCACCCAGCTCTACGTCCCCGCCTTCACCCAGAAGGATTTTCGAACTACTATAACTTTCACAAAGAATTACAACCACAAGGGAGTACCCAACTCCTCAGTCACACTCCTCTAGTCCAGAGGTAGTGGAGCCACAAATACAAGAATATCTTGGTGATCAAAAGATCACAAACCCTCTTTTGAAAAACTTTTTCCCTTACAAAAACCCTAGAGAATAATGTGTAGGATTGAAGCTCAAGTTTTGTAAGTGAAAAAGAAAATAAAATTGAAGAGAGTTTTGAATCAAAAACTTCAGTGAAAAGAGAGAATTTTGAACACAAAAACTGAGAGCAAAAACATCTTTTGAAAGACTTAAACTTGATTTCTTTTGTAAAGAATTGTTGTAATCTCTTCAACCCTAATCATCCCTATTTATAGGATAAAGGTAGGGATTAAAAGGTAAACTGATAGTATGAAAAATTAGGAAGGATTAGACCCAAATCCAGCCCTAAAAATCGTTTGGAGAAGAAAAGCACGTTTTAAAACGTGTTTAAAAAACTAGCCGTTTAGGCTGATAATCTGCTCACGGTCGACCGGTTTTCAAAAAATTTAACCATTGCCAGCCCACGGTCGACGCCCGGTCGACCGTCCCAAACAGAGACTAAGGTGCTTTCAGTCGGCCGAAGCTCGGTCGACCGACATGGGGTCCGGTCGACCGCCCGGTCGACCGGGTAACGTGCACGCATGCACACACCCAAATGGTCAGAAGTGCGGTCGACCGCCGGTCGACCGTTCTGACCTGAAACAGGGCCGGTCGACCGTCCGGTCGACCGCAACAGGCCAAAAATAGTTTGTTTGAAAAATGGTTTTAAAAATCTAATAATTTTCAGAAATACTTTTGATCAAAACATGGTACACTATATAAAATAGAGTTTATAAGTATTAAAATATGTTTAAAAATATTTTATGAAAAAGAGAAATATCTTTTGAAAATCATGTGCAAGAACTTGTGTGTGGGGAATATTGAGCTTCAATACTATACACTATCCTTTAACAAACTACAAATAACAAAACTGAGAAAAGAAGTCTCCGAGCCACGTTACACCAAGCTAGAGCCTTCTCTCCTATGAAAACGTCCTCTTGCGTCATTTGCCTTTAAGCGCCATAATCCTTGCAAAAATGTCATCATGACTAGTACAAACCTGAAACTCATTCTAAACTACTTATTAGTACCAAATAGCTTCTATGTGTTTTGTTATCATCAAAATTTAAACAAATAGAGAGTGTAACCTTTTGGGCCAACAATCTCCCCTTTTTGATGATGACAAAACATATAGGCTATAACACAAGATATAAAAGAGAGGTAAAAACTCCCCCTCAAATAATGCTATATTAAACAAGTATAAAACAATTTATTATGAGAAATTTTTTTTAATTTTTGAAAATTGTAAAAACCCATACACCATAAACAAATCATAAAACAATTTTGAAAACCAAAACCATCATACATATTTCTCCCCCTTTTTGTCATACATCAAAAAGGGATATGTTTAGCAAGAAAACTTTCTTATTCAATAACACAAACATTTAGTTCACCACATATAAAAGAAAATCTATTATAGTCAAGAGGTTTAGTGAAAATATCGGCAAGTTGCAAATCGGAAGAAACATAATCAATCTCAATATCACCTTTCTCAAAATGATCTCTAAGGAAGTGATATCTAATCTCAATGTGCTTGGTCTTACTATGTTGATTTGCATTCTTAGTCATATGAATAGTACCAATATTATCACAAAAATTTTTATATGATCATAATGCAAATCATAATCAAAGAGTGTATGTTTCATCCAAAGGACTTGAGCACAACAAGCCCCCGCCGCAACATACTCCGCCTCGGCGGTTGAGAGGGCTACCGAATTTTGTTTCTTGGAAGACCATGAAACAAGACAATTACCAAGAAATTGATATGTTCCACTAGTACTCTTCCTATCCACTCTACAACCCGCATAGTCGGCATCCGAAAAACTCGTCATTGAGAATTCTCCGATTTTCGGATACCAAAGACCCATTCCAATAGTCCCCTTAATATAACGAATAATGCGTTTTACCGCAATTAAATGAGATTCTTTGAGACACGATTGGAATCTAGCACAAAGACACACACTAAACATAATATCCGGCCTACTAGCCGTTAAATACAACAAGCTACCAATCATACTTCTATACAACTTTATATCTACGCACTTACCTTGGTCATCCTTATCAAGCTTGGTGGTGGTGGCCATGGGAGTGTTGCAAATTTTTGAGTTTTCAAGCCTAAATTTCTTGATGAGTTCCCTGGAGTACTTGGCTTGACATATAAAAATCCTATCACGCATTTGCTCGATTTGGAGTCCAAGAAAATAGTTTAATTCACCCATTAATGACATCTCGAATTCACATTGCATGCATTGTTCAAACTCCTTGCAAAGTAACTCATTAGTAGAACCAAAGATTATATCATCAACATATATTTGAACTATAAGAATGTCACTATTAACATGTTTAGTAAATAATGTGGTGTCTACTTTGCCTTTAACAAAATTATTTGAAAGAAGAAAACTAGAAAGCCTTTCATATCAAGCTCTTGGAGCTTGTTTTAAACCATACAATGCTTTATCAAGTTTGAAAACAAAATTTGGATGCACATGATCCACAAAACCGGGAGGTTGTTCAACATAAACTTCCTCATCAATAAATCCATTTAAAAATGCACTTTTTACATCTATTTAAAAAAGTTTAAAATTTTTAAAAGATGCATAAGCTAGTGTGATCCGTATAGCTTCAAGCTGTGTTATGGGTGCAAAGGTCTCCTCAAAGTCAATTCCTTCAACTTGAGTGTAACCTTGGGCCACTAACCTAGTCTTATTCCTAATAACATTTCCTGACTCATCCAACTTGTTCCTAAAAATCCACTTAGTACCAATTATTGGTCTATCGTCTAGGAACAAGGTGCCAAACTTGGTTGCGCTCAAATTGATTGAGCTCTTCTTGCATAGCTAGCAACCAATATGAGTCACCCTCGGCTTCGAGGATGTTTTGGGTTCAAAATGAGATATGAATGCAAAATTTTCACACAAATCATAGAGTTTAGAGCGAGTGGTTACCCCCTTTGATACATCACCTATGATGAGATCTTTGGGATGATTTGAGGCGTATCTCCAATCTTTAGGAAGTGGTTGTGATTGTTCCACTTCATCCTTTTGAACTTCACCAATAGGTTCTTACTTGTCATCTTGGATGGGTGAGTTCTTCAAGGAAATTTTCTCCATGTCCTCACCTAGTGAGTCAATCTCTACAACATTCTCAACAATAGTATTAGATTCTTCAAATTTAACATGCATAGATTCTTCAATAGTATGAGATGATTTATTGGAAATTCTATATGCTTTGCTAGTACTAGAATAACCAACAAAGATTGCTTCATAAGCCTTAGCATCAAATTTACCCAAATTATCTTTAGTATTCAAAACAAAACACTTGCATCCAAAAACTTTAAAGTATGAAACATTTGATTTTCTTAAATGATAAATTTCAAAAGAGGTTTTGAAAGTATTTTTACACAAATAAATACGGTTTGATATGTAGCATGCGGTGCTTACGGCCTCGGCCCATAAGTATTGAGGGAGACCATATTCACTTATCATAGTCCTAGCCATTTCTTGAAGAGTTCTATTCTTCCTTTCAACTACTCCATTTTGTTGTGGAGTCCTAGGACATGATATTTCATGCTTAATTCCCTTTTCATCATAATAAGTCATGAAGAGTTGGTTAACAAACTCACCACCTCTATCACTTCTTATCGGTAAAATCGAAAATCCTTTTTCTTTTTCAACCCTTTTTTGAAAAATCTTAAAATGCGAAAAAGTTTGATCTTTATACTCCAAAAAGAAAACCCAAGTAAAACGAGAAAAAATGATCAACTAAAACAAAAACATATCTATTTTCATTTAAGCTTTTAGTTTTAGTTGGTCCAAAAAGATCCATGTGAATCAATTCTAAAGGCCTAGATGATATGATATCTTTGATTGGTTTGAAAGAAGACTTGGTTTGTTTCCCAAGTTGGCACGCACCACAAATGCGGTCTTTTTCAAACTTCAAATAAGGAATACCCTTCACCAATTCCTTAGAATTAATTCTAGCAAGGTGATCAAAAGATGCATGTCCTAGTCTTCTATGCCATAACCATGAATCTCATCAAAAGCATTTAAACATTTAGTAGAACAATCCAAATTAAGCATGTCAATAATATAGACATTATTTTCACGAAATCTAGTGAGAATACAATCATTGGTTTTACAATCAAAAATTTTGCAAGAAGATTCATCAAACACAACTTTAAGATCACGATCACATAGTTGACTAATACTAAGCAAGTTATGTTTAAGCCCATCAACAAGAACAACATTTTCTATTAAAGAAGATGCACCAATCTTAATGTTACCTATACCGATGATGATGCCCTTAGAGTCATCTCCGAAGGTGACGGTGCCACCTTCAACGTACCTTGATAGGGTTGTAAAATTATTGATGTCCCATGTCATATGCCTCGAACAACCACTATCAAGGTACCACCGCTCCTTACGTCTTGGAGTCTTGGTGTGTACCTATATCAAATAATTTAAGACTTGATTTTGGTACCTAAATTTTCTTGGGTCCTAAAGAGTTAGTGTTTCGAACCCATACAAGATTATTTGTCCTATTTATATGATCATAGCAAAATTTACCTAAATGTCCATTCCGGCCACAATAAGTACATTTATAAATTCTTCCATATTTAAAAGCATAATGAGTATGTGGTTTACGAACATGTGAATTGTGAGCATAGGTAGATTTAGCATGATTGATATGTGAAGTGTTGGCATGATGAACATGTGAAGTTTTGGCATAAGATGTTTTATCATTTTTAGTATGTGAAGTATGTATATGCTTCTTTGAAAACATTTCTTCTAATTTAGTATTATTAAAAGCACATTCTTTTAAAACATTTACCAAATCATTGATTTTTGTTTTTATCATGGAAAATTCATTTTCATCAATTTTAGGATATTTAGCTTTACAAGCAATTCTATAGGCATCAAAATCTCTTTGCGTTGAAATAAGATTAGAAGATAGTTCATCTTTTTCTTTTCAGGAAATGGCAAGTTGATTTTTAAGCATTTCAATTTTCTTTTTCAATCTTGAACACTCTTCTCTTTTATCATCAAACTTTCTGAAAGTTCAACAAAAGCATGTACTAACATTTCTCTACTAATTTCACTTTCATCATCAAGTGGTTGGGTAGTTACCTTAGGTGTGTTTGCCATGAAACACACATTTGCCGTATCGACTTCATCTTCGGATTCACTTTCCTAATCCCAATTTGCTTTGTACACCTTCTTTTCAACCGGTCTCTTTGCTTCAAGGAGGAGTTTATCTTTTTCTTGAAATCTAGACAATCAGCCATGATGTGTCCGGGTTTCCGACAATTGTAGCATATGATCCTTTTCTCCTCCTTCCCTTCCCATCGCCTTCTATAGTTGAGCTTGTTCTTGTGGTACAATCTCTTTACATTTTTCACAAGAAGAGATAACTCTTCATTATCTTCTTCATCATCGTAGTTGGAGGAGGAAGACTTGAAAGCTATTGATTTTTTCTTTTGAGGTACCACATCTTCTCTACCCTTCTTCTCCATCTCATGAGTCTTAAGGTTTCCAATAAGACTTATGAGCTCCATCTCGTCCTTGTCATTCAACTCCTTCAAGGTGGTAGCTTTGATTTCCCATGACGAAGGAAGAGCACGAATCACTTTACGCACCTTTTGGTCGTTGCTTATTTCATCACCTAGAGAAGAAAGAGTATTAGTAATCTTAGTAAACTTGGTAATCATATTATCAATAGATTCATCTTCTAGCATTTTAAAACTTTCATATTGGGAACGCAAGAGATCTATTTTAGCACTCTTGACTTGTGATGTTCCCTTGTGAGTGACCACTAAGTGTTGCCAAATCTCATAGGCGGATTTGCAATGGATGACCCGTGTTAAGTCATCCTCATTCAAAGCTGAGAGTAGGGCATTTTGAGCCTTTGAATTAGCATCAAATTCCTTGAAGGTAAGTTCGGACCAAGTGTCCTCCTCACTTTTGGGTCTAATAAAAGGCTTGGTCAAAGACTTAGCAACTAGACTACCTAGAGATTGTAGAAAAATGGTTATCCTAACTTTTCATATGGAAAAGTTGAGTCCATCAAATTTGGGAGGGGTCTTAATGTTATCGACCATCTTTACTAGTGAATGAATGAAGATATGAAAATAGTGATTAGCAAATTTTAGGATCTCTCTAAGGATGTGAAACCAAAAACTAGAGTCCTAACTCTGATACCAATTGAAATCACCTAGAGGGGGGGTGAATAGGTGATAATGCTAATCAATGCACAAATTTAAAATGTTATGATGCAATGATCACCCGAAATAAGATTAGAAGCCGAATACCCCGTGAAGGGCTCTGAACTCCTTCCTTGTGATTCCTCTAGATAAGAGTTTGAGGTGCGCAATGCAATCTTGTTGTATGAGTATTGATCGACAATATAGCAATGAATATAAAGCAAGTAAATAACATAAATAAACCAATCGCAAACACTGAGATTTATTTCGAGGTTCGAGCACCCAGTTCTACGTCCACGCCTTCACCCAGAAGGATTTCTGAACCACTATAACTTTTACAAAGAATTACAACCACAAGGGAGTACCCAACTCCTCAATCACACTTCTCTAGTCCAGAGGTAGTGGAGCCACAAATACAAGAATATCTTGGTGATCAAAAGACCACAAACCCTCTTTTGAAAAACTTTTTCCCTTACAAAAACCCTAGAGAATAATGTGTAGGATTGAAGCTCAAGTTTTGTAAGTGAAAAAGAAAATAAAATTGAAGAGAGTTTTGAATCAAAAACTTCAGTGAAAAGAGAGAATTTTGAGCAAAAAAACTGAGAGCAAAAACTTCTTTTGAAAGACTTAAACTTGATTTCTTTTGCAAAGAATTGTTGTAATCTCTTCAACCCTAATCATCCCTATTTATAGGATAAAGGTAGGAATTAAAAGGTAAACTGATAGTATGAAAAATTAGGAAGGATTAGACCCAAATCCAGTCCTAAAAATCGTTTGGAGAAGAAAAGCACGTTTTAAAACGTGTTTAAAAAGCTAGCCATTTAGGCTGATAATCTGCTCACGGTCGACCGGCCGGTCGACCGGTTTGCAAAAAATTTAACCGTTGCCAGCCCACGGTTGACCGTCCGAAACAGAGACTAAGGTGCTTTCAGTCGGCCGAAGCTCGATCGACCGACATGGGGTCCGGTCGACCGCCCGGTCGACCGGGTAACGTGCACACATGCACACACCCAAACGATCAGAAGTGCGGTCGACCGCCCGGTCGACCATTCTGACCTGAAACAGGGCCGGTCGACCGTCCGGTCGACTGCAACAGGCCAAAAACAGTTTGTTTGAAAAATGGTTTTGAAAATCTAATAATTTTCAGAAATACTTTTGATCAAAACTTGGTACACTATATAAAATAGAGTTTGTAAGTATTAAAATATGTTTAAAAATATTTTATGAAAAAGAGAAATATCTTTTGAAAATCATGTGCAAGAACTTGTGTGCGGGAATACTGAGCTTCAACACTATACACTATCCTTTAACAAACTAAAAATAACAAAACTGAGAAAAGAAGTCTCCGAGCCACGTTACACCAAGCTAGAGCCTTCTCTCCTATGAAAACGTCCTCTTGCGTCATTTGCCTTTAAGCGGCATAATCCTTGCAAAAATGCCATCATGACTAGTACAAACCTGAAACTCATTCTAAACAACTTATTAGTATCAAATAGCTTCTATGTGTTTTGTTATCATCAAAACTTAAACAAATAGAGAGTGTAACCTTTTGGGCCAACATATAGTTCTATTTTGGAATGTGGAGGGGCCGAGTAAACTAGCAAAACAGTGCATGGTGACGGAGACCATTATAAGAGCAAAAGCGAACATTATTTATCTATGTGATACAAAGCTTAAGACACCTACATCATGTTTAATGCCTTAGGTCATCGTAGGATCAATAAGTGGGTCTCCAAAGATGCAGTAGGGGTGTCGGGAGGAATATTGATTGGCTTTGACCCTTCATTATACAACTTAGAGGAGGAGTGGATAGGGAGGTTCTCTCTCTCTCTCTCTCTCTCTCTCTCTCTCTCTCTGTGTGTGTGTGTGTGTGTGTGTGTGTGTAATTCTTAAGGGTAAAATTGACAATGTCACACAAAGTATTGCATCAGTGTATGGACCCAACAAAAGAGAGCTCAAGCCCGACTTCTGGCAGAGATCCTCTTTCTCAAATAGAGATGGGACCTACCCCTGGAATCTCAGAGGGGATTTCAATATAATCCATCACACTTACGAACGAAAGGGGGAGAAGGACCATTATCGCCAAGAATTCAACTTTGTCATCAATCAGGCGAAACTCATGGACCTGCCTCTGAAAAATCGAGTGTTTACTTGGTTGAACCTGCATAATGGACCAATCTTGGCAAGGCTAGATAGGGTTCTTGTCTTATCAGAATGGGAATCACATTTTCTGTTGGCTAGTTTTATACTCATTACCAAGGTCCACCTTCGACCACGTACCATCATGCCTTGACAGTAGGGAAACCGTGACAGCTAAACGAAAAATCTTTCATTTAAAAAAAATGTGGATGGGGAAACCGGACCGTGGGGCAGTAATCAAAAACAACTAGGAAACCCCGATTGCAGGGCAGAACGTAGCCAACACTCTGGTTACCAAACTGAGGCACCTTAGGAAGACCATGAGGAAATGGGAATAATGATCTTTTGGTTCCATCTTAACAAAAAGAAGGAGATTTCAAGATAAATATACGCCTTGGAAAGGATCCAAAAGGAGAGGGACTTAGACCAGGAAGAGGTGGCAATCTTGTAATCTCTTCGAGCCTAAATCTAGCAAATTTACAAAAAAGGGAGGAAACAATGTGGAGCCAGTGAGCAAGACTGAATTGGGTTAAGTAGGGAGACATAAGTACCTCATTTTTTTCAAAAAAATAGCTAACATGAGATATGAAAAGCACGATTCTCAAACTAGAATCGCAGGGGGAAATCATCAAAATGGAAGAAAGAATTATACAGACCTTTCAGGAGCACTTCATGAACGTATTCAGTTTTAATAACACTCTCAGGTGGCTCGGTGGCCTCCTGGATGGCTTTGCTAGGATAATGGCCGGGGCCAACACTCTTGAGCAGTCGAATGGGGTTTGGGTGCAAATAAAGTATCGGGTCCAGATGGATTCCCCATCTTCTTCTATTAAAAATTTTGGGATATCGTGAAATCGAAAGTCTTAAATCTTTTGGAGGGTATACACGATGGGTCACTCCAGCTAGCTAGGCTAAATTATGCCCATGTGGTGTTGGTCCCAAAAAGAGGAGAGGCTTGCGAAGTGGGAGACTTCATACCTATTAGTGTGTTGAATGCTTTGGTTAAAATCATATCCAAAGTGTTGACCGACAGGCCTAGGGATGTCTTAGAAGAATTTATAGGTGACCACCAGACGAGATTGATTAAGGGCTGAAGCATTCTTGAGTCAATAGCAACTGCACAAGAAGTTATCCAATTAACCAAAAGAAACAAAACCTCAAGATTTATGCTGAAAATGGATTTTGAGAGGGCCTATGAAACGGTGGAATGGACTGCATTCTGGCAGCCTTACAATCTTGGGGTTCCCACAGATATGGATATCTTGGATTACTATATGGCTCCATTCTGTGAAGGTATTAATACTAATAAATGGAGTCCAAGGGAGGGAGATTCTCTGTAAGTGGGGTCTGAGACAAGGGGATCCCCTTTCCCCCTGATCCTTATGCTCATCGCTGACGGACTGAACCACATGATCAGTAGATGCTGGGAGAAGGCCTCATTAAGGGACTGGGATGCCGGGATGAAGTGAATACGATAATTAATCTACAGTACTCGGATGACACACTTATCTTTAGAAAGGAGTGCTTATCGCAGCAATAATCCTCAAATGGATTTTGTTCTATTACGATAGGTGGTCGGGTCTTAAAATTAATTACCACAAAAGTTCATTGATCTTTTTGAGGGAAATCTCAATCAACAGTTTCCTTATTTCTCTGATATTTGTAGAAGCTTCCAATTGCCTACATGAGGTTACCACTTCTGATGGGAAAAATAGGCAAACTATAGTGGAGACCTCTCATCGATAGAAGACAAAAGCAATTGGCTGCATGAAAAGGAAAATTGCTTTCTCTTGGGGAAATGATCACAATTATCAAGGCAGTTCTTTTGACCACGCTCATGTATTTCCTATCCTTCTTCCCATTACCCAGGTGGGTGGAAAAGACAATTGATTCTCTGAGAAGAAACTTTCTGGGAAGGGACATAAAAAGATGGTAAAGTCTTTTGCTTAGTCAATTGGAAAAGAGTGTGAAAGTGAAGAGAGTTTGGTGGTTTATGGGTCATCAATCTACAGGATTTTAATACCACTTTACTTCTTAAATTGTGGAGGAAACTATTTGACGACCCGACTCTCGTAAGTGGGCAATGCTTGTCGCACAAAACTATCATCCTATCATAGGGTGGTGATCAGATAGGTGCATTAATAGAGCATCCCCTTTCACTTTTTGGAAAAGATTGTCCACAGTTAAGGACATATTCTTCTTAGGAATTCCAAAGGAGATTAAGGATGACAGAGGAACGAGGTTCTGACAAGACAAATGGTGCTCAGTCATGCCTTTGGATTCACTTTTTCAACCTCTTCATTCTCAAGCAAAAGATCCTGCAGGACCGGTGTCTTCTCACTGGTAGGAAAACGGATGGAACATTCAGGTGCCCTATTCAGTTTAGTTACAATTTGAAAGCCAAAGGGAATAATTGCTACGGTACTCCCCCGACATTGAACAAGTATGGACGGATCCAGAGACTGTCTATTATGGGAATGGGGCCCTATGCAGACTTTTTCAGGAAAAAAAATGGCTACTTCAGACTGAATGATGGGGAGCTCAAAAGCCCGTTTGCAAAAGTGATTTGGACCATCAAAATGCCACTTAAAATCAAGGCTTCCCTCTGGTTGGTCACCAAAGGAGCCCTGCTAACGTGGGATAACCTTATGAAAGGAACTAGCAAAGACCCAATATTTGCGTTCTTTACGCAAAGGACGGGGAATCCATCAACCACCCCTTCTTCCATTGTACGTTCGCCCTCCAAGTCTGGGAGAAGTTGGTGCAGTGCTAAGATTGTAATTCTCACACTTGTCACGTACCTCGAGAGTCTTTTGGTTGTCATGGAGATACTTAGCTTTTAACAAGCATGAGAGGGTCATATGGGATTTAGTAGCAGCGGCAGTTTTTTGGACAGTTTGGGGAACGTAATAATAGGATATTTAATAATTTGCGAGATCATCTGATCAAACTTGACATGTTTGATTGATATTCTTTTCTTATTCGCTGAATCTTCTCACAGGTACTTCCAGAGAGATGGCGTCTCGTGCACTGGATCAGGCCAAGATGAGCGAGGCCTCTGGCAGCCTATCAGAGGATACATGGGGTAGTGGGCACGACACGGATTCTGATAGCATGTGACCAGTTGACATCTCAAACACCTGATTTTGGCTTCCTCAGGTTCTGAACCTGACTTTTGGCACAGGCCTGACCTTTTTTGTATCAGGGAGAGTCTGAAGTCATGTTACATCAGTATTTTTGTTTTATCCCTCTAGCACTTTCGCGTGCATCTTTAGCTAATTAGCTCAAGAGGTTTCATGTACTTTTACTCATATTTCTAGGTTCGTTAAAATCTTATTAATAAAACACGGGGCACTATGTAGGTTTCAAAAAAAAAAAAAAAAAATTATAGCTCACAATTCGTGAATCTGTATCAGCCTTTTTCTACCACTTATTGGAAGTTTCCCTCTCCATCACAAGCAAGCAGAAGCCATGAAAATCCCAGTCTGAAAGAATTGAGCATATCACACATTAATGACCTGCACAAAAATGAATCGCCTTTTGGTGGTTTTTTTTTTTTTTTTTTGGGTGTTTGGGGGGTGGGAGGGATTATTAGGGCCCAGAAAAAATTCAGCACAAAGACAAAAACCCAAATGCATCCAAGAGCAACAGCAAAGGATTGGATCTGGAGGCAGCTCTCCCCTCCCCCAGCTTATCACACACTCCCCACCATTCAAATCCTAAGGCCATCCTCAACCTTACAACTCATATCCTCACTCTCATTTCCTCATCACCTTATATTACTTCAACAACCCATACACATATTATTGTAGCCTGCAACACAGGCGGAGAACTTGCTGAACTTGTTTTCTGCTCCTCTCTCTTGCGTTCATTCTCTCCAGTCCTAATGGCATGCACTACTCTCCTCAAGTCCTCATTCCTCCCCAAGAAATCAGAATGGTTCGGCTCGAGGACTGCCTCCAACACCCCGCCCATGGCTGTTTCATTCACGGTTCGCGCTGGTGCCTACTCTGATGAGCTGGTCAAAACCGCGGTCAGTTCCTGCTTCCTGCTCTCAAGAACTTTGCTTGTTTTGAACTTGTGTGTTGCTTGTGTTACTTTAAACAGATTGAAATAATTAAAATCCCATGTTCTTGAAGTTGTATTAGTACACATATGACTGGTAATTAGTAAGTTTCTTGGTATCCATGCAGTATGTTAGTCGGCTATGAGTCTTTTTCCTTGTAAATTCAGCTTTGTTCATTTTAACCAAATAAAATATCAGATGATAATTTTTAGAGGTCAAGGGTTCCTCTGTTGATCAAAACATGAGTAGACCAAAATTTCATTGGTTATGCGTACCTGGAGAATTGAAAATAATTTATGAAAATATATTTATGTAAGTGATAGAACTAACAGATCAATCTTTCATATAATCAAAATTGATTTAATTTCAGAAAACTACCATGAACTTTAACTCAATTCGAAAAAAACTACCAAAAGTTATCATACTATTGAAGTTGAATCAGTATCCTAGCTTTAGCATCATCAACTTACATTTTAGGAGTTCAGCTATGACTCTTTTTATATAATTTCAGTTTTCTTCGCTTTAAACAATTAAACGATCAGGTGATAAACTTTTAGATGTAAAGGATGCTCAGTTTGCTCAAAATTCGGTTATAGACCTAAACTTGTAGATTAGATATCTCCATGAGTGTTGTTTTTAGTATATCTCAGAAAAATAGGATTCTGAATCAAAAAACTGAACTATTTGCTCCCTATACTGCAAAGGGTACGAGCAAATCAGCTTCCCATGATAATTCAAACTCAAAAACGAATCTAAAACACAACCAAAAGTTTTCAAACAAAGAGCTCAGCTTTACTCAGTTGAACTTCTGCAGAAAACCATAGCATCACCTGGGAGAGGCATATTGGCCATGGATGAATCCAATGCCACCTGTGGCAAACGTCTGGCCTCGATCGGACTGGAGAACACTGAGGCAAACCGACAGGCTTACAGGACCCTGCTGGTCTCAGCACCAGGCCTGGGCCAGTACATCTCTGGTGCCATCCTGTTTGAGGAAACTCTTTACCAGTCAACTGTTGACGGCAAGAAGATGGTCGATGTTCTCACCAGCCAGAACATAATGCCAGGGATCAAAGTCGACAAGGTAAAATGACCGACAATGGAGAACAGTTTGAGTAGGGAGACGAAGATCTTGTCATGAACTTAATCCGTCTTCTTCTGGTATCTGTCAGGGTCTTGTGCCACTCGCAGGCTCAAACGACGAGTCATGGTGCCAGGGACTGGATGGGCTGGCATCGCGATGCGCTGCTTACTACCAGCAAGGCGCTCGCTTTGCTAAATGGTGAAACTTAGTCATTGCATACCATGTTTGTTTTTTTTACTCGATTTTTGTTTAAAGGAAGAATGGTCATCTCCTGTTGCTGGATCTTCGCAGGCGCACAGTAGTCAGCATCCCCAACGGGCCATCGGCTCTCGCAGTGAAGGAAGCTGCATGGGGCCTTGCTCGATATGCTGCAATTGCACAAGTAAAGTCCATCAATTTCCTTCAATAACTCTCTCTTATAAATGACTATGCAATTGTTTGCTCATTTCAATGGTCCTGCAGGACAATGGATTGGTTCCAATTGTTGAGCCTGAGATACTGCTGGATGGTGAGCACGGAATTGACAGAACCTTTGAGGTCGCGCAGAAAGTGTGGCCGAGGTCTTCTTCTACCTGGCCGAGAACAATGTCATGTTCGAAGGCATCCTGCTGAAACCCAGCATGGTCACCCCAGGCGCCGAATGCAAAGAAAGGGCAACACCAGAGCAAGTAGCTGAGTACACCCTCAAGCTTCTCCACAGAAGAATCCCACCAGCTGTTCCTGGCATCATGGTAAGAATCTGATCAGATAGAGAGAGAGAGAAAATACTGATAACTCAAAAACCTATGATGAACTGACTCTTGTTGGATACTTCCATATAAATTCAGTATGTATCTAGTTTAAAACAACAAAAAGATGTGAACTGGATTCTTTTTAAAGCCCTCCAGAAACGATTTTAACGCACTAAGACTATGCAGCTTTTTCTTTTGAATTTGATCTCAAAGTCCTCCAACACTTTTTTTCTCTATAATTAAATTATTTCCATATCCACGACATACTTGTATTGGTGGTTTTTCAATTTTTGATCCATGTATCTGTATCCGTGCAACCTTGTCACAAACTAACAAACATTCTGATTTTTGTGATGGCTTGCAGTTCCTCTCTGGTGGTCAGTCTGAAGTGGAGGCAACACTGAACCTAAATGCCATGAACCAGGGAAAGAACCCGTGGCACGTGTCCTTCTCCTACGCGAGAGCGCTGCAGAACACATGCCTGAAGACATGGGGAGGAAGACCAGAGAATGTTAAGGCCGCCCAAGACGCGCTGCTCCTCCGAGCGAAGGCCAATTCGGCTGCGCAGCTCGGGAAGTACACGGGCGAAGGCGAGTCTGAGGAATCCAAGCAGGGGATGTATGTCAAGAACTACAGCTACTAAGTATCCAAGGATGGTTATATTCTCTGTGATGTCACAAAAGTTTGTTGTCCTGAAAACAAGGAGGAAGGATAAGTTTGATCCTTTGGTTTCTAGGTGTTTGTTGATGTAGAGAGCTAGCTATATCTGTGACTCTGCCCCTTTTATGGGGTGAGTGCTTGTTATGTTGTTAGCCTTTCATTGGGACTGTTAAAGATATAGGCTACTCTTTAATAAAATTAGTTTAGCTTGTGAAAAATTGCTAGAAATTGAAAGGTACGCAAAAATTTGAACTACTGAAAACCACAAGAGGAGAAAATGAGTCAGGAGAAGAGCAACAAATTTATTATGCAACAAAATTTTTGGAAGTTTTGTGTATAGCAACAATTTTATCCTTCCTTAATTTTATTCTCGAACAACAATGAAAAACAAAGAAATTGACAGGTATACACTTCATCATCTCACCCACTGAGCAGAATTCTCAGATTGCAAACTCAACCCCAAATAACATCTACACAAATTACTCACAGTTAATATCGGTATATGCTATACACGACACGTTCCAAAACCTCTACTTCGTTTTCTTCGACAAATCAATCTCATCCTCAGAAGGAGATGTCCATCATGTCTGTAACCAAGGCCTCCATGATAACAGATTCAGCTTCAGCAGCGCACGAACCAAACTGGAACATGGACTGGAACATAGGGTTCCTTTTATCTGTAAAACATTTCAATTAGGCCAACAATGTCAAGGTTGTATGATTATCTGACAATGGAAATAATGGGAAAAAGAGCTTACTGCCATAGAGGGAGGGTAGAATAGCATCTTTCGGATACGGGAACTTGAGAGGGCAAGAAGAGAGTGGGAGAACAGGGAGGTTGTCGCAGTTACATATCTCTACCATGTAGCCATCGGGGTCATGAAAGAAAAGTTGATCAACCTGGATGCCACTGTCTTCGACCACTGCAGTGACGTACTCGATGCCCATCTCCTGCAGCTTGCGCGTTAGGAGGTGTATGTCTGAGCACTGGAAGGAGATGTGGTTGTCCTTAGGGTTGATGACCCCCTTCTTCTTGGGGACTTCTTCGAGCGAGTTGCATTGCAGCAAGTGGATGCCAATCCCATAGTTATACAGCCTGAGCAGTTATAGTTGGGCTCAGTCAATTGATCAGTACTTGAGTTTAAAACTAAAAGTGAATCAGATTGGTGCCAGCAATGAAAACTGCAAGCCTGTGAAGGTTGTCGTTTACATACAATATCATTATGTTTTGCAGAAGATGAGAATTTTGTGACCTTTTTTTTCTTCTGAAATTAGGTGTTTCCTATTACCTATATCAAGAAGAAATGTGCAGAATAAAGAAAACATATTAGCAATATGGGAACTGATTGTGGAATAATTTATATGTCATGAAAGCAAAATATCGATTCAAAAGAGGGGAAATG
Organism: Agave tequilana; assembly: GCA_038442645.1. Taxonomy (NCBI): domain Eukaryota; kingdom Viridiplantae; phylum Streptophyta; class Magnoliopsida; order Asparagales; family Asparagaceae; genus Agave; species Agave tequilana. The sequence goes on along the minus strand of JAVJIF010004327.1, from coordinate 160,411 downwards.
AACTGATCTCATCTGCGATATAGTTACAAAACATGCGGAGTTTAGCAAAGGAAACTACTACAAGCAACATCACAATGCAATGACTTTTCATAAATCATATACTTTTTTGAGTAAAACCGATGCAGGTTGCATACTGAACTAAAATGTGAATTCTGACAATACAATGTATGTTTCTCTTACCAAGCACCATGGAATTTGAAGGACGATGGGCGCTTGATACTCACAAAGCCCAACACCTCCTCGTAGAACTTCACCGATCTGCTCACCGACCTGACCACGAAGGAGACATGGTTCAACGATATCAACGGCATCTGGCTCACCACGCTCACCTCCTCCTCGACAATCTCCAGACCCATCTTCAGCCTTCTTTTCTTCTGGAAACTCGATTCTTGATCTCAGATTTCTCTGTGAAACTCAGCTTGTCATCAGGATCTATATATAGTACCAAAAAGGAAGACCCTAGCCTAGCACCACAAACTCATTGCATTGCTCAGTACTCGAATCGGAAAAAATTGGATGCTTTTATTGAAGGAGGGAAGAAGCATGCAATGATGCTAACATTTAAAACGTGTACATACTTGTTGGTTCACATACAGGACATCATTAGAATTAATAGGGAAGAGGCTTCAGTTGATACATGATTTGAGCTTGCATGTGAAAGAATTATCATCATGATATAATTAGGGATATCATTATAGAAGCATCCTCTATAATCCTTCAAGGTTGTGTACAATGTTAGCAAGGAAGTTTCAGTGGAAATGAGAGGAACATGACTATGAGGGGAACGGATGTTTCCACCCAAAAAATGAGGAAGGCACCTTACAAATTATTGAAAGTGTGCCATTATTTTATTTTTTTTTACATTCACAATTTTGGTGAAAAGTCCAAAATACCTATTCCTTCTTCCTCCTCCTTCCCGCAACCCCCTCCCCCTCACCCTCCCTCCTCCCCCTCCTCCCTCGCTCCCCCTCCCCCACTGTAACGGTCCCAGTTTTTAATCACCGAGTTAACTTTAATCATTACGCTAATCAATCATATAATATTTAAAATCATTTACGAATTCAACAAAAATTTCGGCAGCATTTCCTCTATAATACGGAGTCTACTCTGATACATTAATACATACAAATCTAGAATTAACATCGATCATATATCTATAAACAACATCTCACGCAGTTATAATAAATTTCAGCTTGACATCGCCTACTTATAACCAAATTCAATCATTTGGATCCAACTCAAAGTTAATTAACTAAACACATACTCGAGAGTATTCTCCTCGGTAACACAATTTAATATAAGCTAGCTCAAAATCATATCCATATAGAGTTTGTACACATGTATACATATATATCATCAAATCAAAACACATATTCGACTATTCAGTCTAATTTAGAACATCAACTTTGCACACATACACATAAACAAAATACTCAACTATAAACCAAAAGCTTAATAGGCCCACACAATGAATGCTTTAAGTTCTTCTAATGCTCTACCCTTACTTTTAACTGATCTTTATCTCTGACTTATCCTGAAAACATGAGTCTATGGGAGGGTGAGCTCGACGGCTCCAGTGAGTGAGATTAAGCCAATTGTTATAATCTAACATACATTAGTAAAGTGTAGTATACATGAAACATAAAGTGAGTAATTAAGAATATAGATGTTTCAACTATATAATCAACTTACTTTAATTTATTGTACAGATAGTACTAATGTGTGTATAACAACAAATGTTAGAATTTTCTTACAATTCATTAACTTCGTATTCTGATGTCAAGTGAAGAGCTATTTATATTGTCAGAGTGTATTATAGATTTCTAATGTCTACTATATCATGCACATGATGTCCACCATACAACACACAAGTAACACACCTGATACACACATAGTGTACACATTGTACACACACATATCAATTATACATATAATAATATTTCACCGTCTCTGACTCCTACCAATTCCCTCTGGTCCCTTCCTTCACACCGTTTTGGACTCCTAGCGGATTCGTCCGGTCCCTTCCTTCACATTATTTTTGACCCCTATCGGATCCCTCTGGTCTCTTCCTTTATAAGATACAAACTCTAATGCATACACATTCACCACTAGTTTCATCAAAAATTTGAATTAACAAAACAACATTAACTAGTTCTATCAAGAATTGTCACCCACACACATGCATGCTCATCATATCAAGAGTAAACACAAGAGTTATCATCAAATAATACATGTGTCCACATCATATCAAGAGTTTGAAACATATTAAATACATTAATAAAACAATCACATCATGCTTATATTACTCATAATTAACTAACTTTCTCATTTATATACATTCATGTGAAAATTATCAATTCTCTACGAAGTTAATAATATAGTTGTTATTATTCAGAATTTACTCTAGATTTACCAAGACCCCACTCACCTTCAAGTCGAGTGTTCTAAAAGAGATTTGCACCGAGCACGACCTCATATTTCTTTCCCGAATACATCACATTGGACACCACTATGTCATTTTCCTATTTTGATATTCTTAGTATTAGTAGCAATCAACATCACGTATACAAGAATTTAAATGAATTACAAGTAAATCACAACTACAATGTATCCCGTATAAGAGAAATATTTCATAGTTACTTACTACTAGCTTCTTACCTATTTGAGAATATACCAATTTATTTTTTATCACACGGTTTCTAGCACAACTACAATATTTCTAATTAATCCCCTCCATTGAGTTCATTGCTCAACCTTAAGTTTTACACTGGTAAATCGCCATCATATAGCTCCCAGTACCCGTATAAGTATTTCAAGATTCATGCATTAAATAATACAATGATTAGATTCATAATCATTATCATATAGTCATAATTTGTTAGGATATTCTAGTTCTCAAATAATCTCCTCATTTTTTAGAAACTTTACCAATCAAGTTCTCACCTTCTTTCAAGGATTTCTTCATCAATCCTTGATTCCATCTGATCCCGAACAACAATCCTATTCAAAAGAACATCAAGTTACTTTCTAGTACTAGATTCATCAACATTCTTGAGGGTTAAAAGCTATTTTATACACTAATTCTTTATTAAAATTTCAGTCAGAATTTATCTAAATAATTGGTTGAATGACATCTAAAATTCAGATTTTGGGCTGAAATCTACCCCCCAAAACTTGGATTTTTCCTTGGTGAACCTTTCCCTCTTCCTTCTTTGATCTCCCCCCTTTGTTGGGTGTGTCCCCATGGCTTGGGCATCGCCACTGGCGGGCTGAGCGCCGCCTGTGGGGCCGGCCGCGGCCCCCAATGTCTGGCGAGCAGGCTGCCTCCCTCTTCTTTCTTGGTCTCTCTTGATGGAAGAGAAAGAAGGGAAGCACAGAAGAAATGTAGAGAAAGAGAGAGGATTTTAGGATTCTCACCATGGGAAGTTTTAGAGATGAAGAAGAGCATGGTAGACGGAAATATGGGCTGAAGTTGGAGATAACATTTCAGGCATATTTACAAGTTTACCACAACTCCAATTCTCTCCAAGTGGCATTACACAAATCAAGAGCATCCTAGCCCATGATCAACCTCTTCATGCGCACCTACCCCTCTCTACTAACTTGCCCTTTAATTAATTTAATGGATATGATTAGTAAAGTATGTACATACCATGTATGAAACTCTTGTGTACTTGAATATGTATAACATTATACATACATGGTTATCACTTGTACTATTATTATTATTTTTATATTCATTATTTAAATACAATCACTGATATATTTACATGTCACTTACTTATAAAAATTCATTTACATCAAATTTTTCACATAATCATCAAAAATTTAATTATATAGATAACCGAATATATTATCATGGTATAAATCAAAATTTGCATTCTGTAACACTAATTCATGATTAAAGTAATCCGAATGTTATAGTTATCGGTTCTAATTATCCGATATTATCTCATAACTGAAGATTAAAATATTCTTTAGGGAAAAATCGAGATATTACATTTTATCCCCTTTAAGAAAGTTTCGTCCTTGAAACTTAGTGTAATTGAAGTGAGTGAGTTAGGATCTCTATGTTTCATCTTTCAGCTCTTTTATAACATATATGACTTGTAGACTCTCAACTTTACTGTTATCAGAGGAATGATTTATCTTTCATTTACTTTACTTTGTGGACTCGAACTTGCATCAGTTCTTCGACATATAATATTTCTATATTGATTTGTCCAAATAGATAACAAATAACTCAGAATCTCAGGGGCTTAAATTAATAGGCTTATTATCATGTAATACTTTATTGACTAAATGAAGTTAATTCAATCAAAGAATGTTAAAATCATACCCTTCAATCCATTTAGTCATGTATGTGTGATGATTACACTATTATCTGATTATTTTCTTTTCCTGAATCAGTTCCCAACCACAATTTTACTAGCGATAGGTAATTTAATTAGTCCCTCCATAAATTTCACAGTTATTCATTAAACTTTACAGGTAGCAATCAGTTTCAACTTGTAGGATGTGTCCCTTTTTAGGATTTGTAATGGCTAACAAAAGATGTCATAAAAGTATTTACTTCTCTTTATATTAACTATCTATTATCATTTTCCAATCTTATACAAGGACTATCACATAATTTATGATGAATTAAAACAAAACTTACAATCCTTCTCATACAAATGGCACTGAGTGTTTAAATACTTCATATAATATTTTACTTTATGCTCAATGTTTCTTATTAAAAGAAACACCTACTCTAATAATGATAAATTCTAATCCAGACATCAATATTTGTTCTCAGAGTTCTAAATTTATATATATTTCTGGTGATAAATTAATTGATATTCAACAGATCCAATTTGATTTGTTATCTTTAATAGTTAAATGGATTAGAGATCCAAATTCGCTTTTCATAGTTATTTGGTGGGAAAAATTGAAGGCGTGTAAATTCTTTATTTGATTGTAAAGAAAGTTACAATGGATCAATAATTCGATTACAAGAGAAGGAAGATATTCAAGCTCAAATCCTCCTTTTATTTAGTGCTGGGTTGTAAATGTAGCGATGAAAAGTGAATCATATTTTTTATTGACCGGGTGAACGTCACGATCATTTGAGAATCTTCTTTTGGACGGTGGACGAAGTAACACAGCTTCTGTCCAAAAAAAATCTCAAAGAGACTTTAGGCAAGAACAAACTTGAACTCAGCAAGTTGTTAGAAGAGTTTTACTCTTTTGTATTTCTCATCTAGAAACTCTGGTCTTTCTAAGGCTTACAACCAAAATTCTTCTGATCAAAACTTTCGACCCTTCTTCAATAGCAAATTGAGCTATTTATATTGATTTCAAGGGTAAAACTGTCCCCTAAAAATATTCCCTAATGAGGTTAACTCTATCATTACGTGGGCAGTAATTGACCCAGTAATGAGGGCAGTTATAACCGATACGCGAGCTTTAAGCCTCGCATTTTGCTATTGAGGTAATGCTTGAGAAACGCGAACTTTAAATTTTGTGTTAAGCTTCCTGTGAGATGCGGGCTTCGAGCTCTTTAGGTATTATTACATGGATGACTGAGACGCAGGTTTCAATATCTGCGTCTTAGCCATTGTAGTGAAGCAAAAACGCGAGTTTTGACTCTTGCATCTTAGTATCTCAGTGATGCTGAGACGCGGCTTTCAAGCTCTGCATCTTGGTTATTGTAGTTTCATTGAGACGCTGGTTTCAACCTTCCTGTTTTGGTGCTACGCTAGTGGCCATGTTACCTTGTATCTGGAGTTTGGACTCTGCTTTCTGATGGCTTGTCCTCAGTGATTTTTGGATAGTCTATAAAATTTTCTCTAAAGTTTTTGATACTTCGTGGTTGATTGAGACGGATTTCAAAATACTTTGAACTTTAGTTGAATTCATGCTTCTCATGATTGGACTAACAATCATTTGAGATGCTCTGAGCTTGATCCTGTCAAGAATTTGGTCTTCGTGAGTGTACTGTAAAACCATTTGAGTCCATCAGAGATGATCATCATGAGTGTCTAGATACGCAGTCCAGACCTCCTCAGTGCACTAAGCTGGTTGTTGGTGTACTATTGAACCGGGGAAAATAGTCGTCAGCTTGTGCCAGTGTACTGTTGAACTGATTGTAGAAGCGAAGACTAAATGCAAGTCTTGTAGACGTCAAGGTCATGTTGTGTAATACCCCTTCCTGGAATACGTACTTAGTTGCTGATTGGTTACTAATATTGCATATTTAATGTCACATTTCCATACTTATTTGAGAATAAAAGCCTGCATTGTCCTAATTATTTGTTTAATTTATTTGCAGGCCCAATCCTTAAGGAGATGAAGAGAAATGAGCCCAAAAGCCCACCAGAATTCTGAATTAAATCAGAGTTAATTCGTACACATAAAATCAGGGCAAAAATCAAGAGGTTGAAACCGGTTGAAAAGAATCCTCTCAGAATCGATCGGTTAAAGCCAAGAATCCAAGGCCATTTCGTCAGAATCCGGAGCTCAAACGAAGAAACCAACAAAGGATAAAGTCAGAAGAAACTCCCGGATGACCCACCAACAGGGTGTGGCCATCTGGCCACACCCTTGCCGCGGAAACGCGGCTTGGGCCGCGTTTCCGCGGCAATCTTGGGGAGTTAGGGGAAGCGTGAACTCCCCCGACCTCCCCGGGATCTTGGGTGTTGGGTTTTTGGCCTATAAAAAGGCATTTTCTGTGCGGAAAGTGGACGTGAAGGCAGATTAGGATTTTAGACTAGTTTTTTCATTTCTTAGCTTAGGTCTTTGTTTTTCTTTTTCATGTAATTTAGTTTTTATTTATGTAATTCTGAGGAGATCAACTTTCATCGAAGAACAAGACTGAAGCTTGAGCTAAAAGTGACAATTGGTGTAAGGTTTCATTTCTTTTCTTCGATCGTTATGTAATCAAATCAATGCTATTTCCTTGTATGTTCTTTTTAGTTCTCTTCTTCTTTTCTATTTTACCTTTCTTTTTGGTACAAATGTCTTCCAAGTGAGTCTAAAAGCATCGAAAGAGCCTTGCCTTTGCGAGTGCCATCGATAGCTCATGACGATGGAATTGTGAGTCTCCCTGTATCATTTCATGCTTGCGTATCTTGATGATGTAATGTGGAAGAGACCAACACTCGACTCTTATGGGCTATGCGCTGATTGCCTCCAATTCAAGGTAACATTGAAGCCAAGAACTCAAGGTAAGCTTTTGGTGAAAAGAAGGTAAATATTTGTTTTCTTTTCTTTTTCATTTCTATAAATTAAATCACCACTTCTTCCAACTCTATCATCTCCACTTCATTGTACTTAGTCGCTTTTCATCGTTTTCTGATTTTCCACCTTCTTTATCTTCCATTTTCTTTTAACTTTTAGATAACTTTCTTTTTCCTTTTCTTAACTTAAAAACAGAGAAGAATCTTCGCTTTTCTTCTTAACGATTTCAATAAAGAACTGTAAAGCTTCCATCGCAAACCCTCCTTGTGGATCACGACCCGCATAGCCACTTGCTATAGCGGAAGTATTGAGCACTTGCACGTTTTTATTATAAGATCTGAAAATCCGTATTTTTTGTGCAGGTTTGGCCTCAATCAAATTTTGGCGCCGTTGCCGGGGAGGGTAACATGTTTTTTATTGAAATCTGATTTTTTTTTGAAAATTTTTTTGAACTAAATGAATTTTCTTCTCTGTTGCAGGTTACAGGGCAATAAAAGCAGGAAATTAATATTGCAGTGACATACAAGTGGCCTTGGGCCTCTGCTCTAGAAAGCAGAGACAAAGGGCCCTCTGAATTGCCGCGTTTCCACGGCAAAAGCCGCGGATCCGCGGCAAGGACGAGTTGACTACTAACAGCTTTTTGCAGGGCTGCTTAGTTTACAAATTCTAGTTTGCTGCAACTTTAATTTTTCTTATATGCCATAACATAAGCCTGCTAATAATCAACAGTAAAATATTTGTTGAAAAGATAAAAAATTGATTAGACATTTGCATTTTAGGCACGTGTCTTTTTAATTCCTTTATTTTTTACTGTTGAAGAGTGCTGGAGCAAGGTATGTTTGCATTGCATCTAGAATAGGACTATCTCTTGGTTGATTTATATCGCTTAGAGTGCATCTTATTTATCTTGTACACTTGCACAAAAACTGATCTTAAGGGCACCACCCAATAATAAGATAAGGTGGGGATTTAATCACCCTTCCTTAGCCCAAAAATCAGAATCCAAGCACTCACTAACCCAAGCCTAACTTAAAATGAGTAGACGTTGGCCCTAGGGACATCTCGGACTCAATTAGGAGATTATCCTAAGGGGGAAAGGTGTTGGAACTTGACTCTTTCCAAATCAGTGTCTAGGAAAGGGATTAAGGGCCGAAAGCCCGAAGGTTGGTGGTTATTTAATTAAGGAACGTCTTTTGACGGAAAACCTCCCACCAACCTTGCCCTGACCTGGCTGATTAGCTTGTGGTCAAAGTCTACATTAAACCTCCTGTGGACAGTCTAACCAGTTAGGATTCGTCTAGGTCTAGGTCTACCCTAACTTAGGTTAGAATTTTTTCTTTCTTGTTTGTTTATTTGTTTGTTTTTCTTTCTTTTTGTTTGTATTCCATTGTGTGATATGGCTTATAATAATAATTTTTCCAACTATAATAATAATCCATATTACACATCAAACTCTTTTTCGAACATTACCAACCCGGCATATCATGACTTTAACCAACCTAGTGTGCCGGATTGGTCTTATCCGAATCCATATAACCCATGTCCCCCATCGTATGACTATAATTTCCATAACGATTTCAACTCTTCACAGAGTCAGTGGGGATTCACCTACCCCGAGTCCAATTTTCAACCACAGTGTCCTCCTTCTCCACCTAGTCCACACTATTTTCAAGATTCATACTCAGTTTCACCCGTCCAAAATAGGAAACCATCAATTATGGAAATGAGTATGCGTGAGTCCAAACACAAATCCCAAAATCTGATGGACTCACAATTTCACTACCACTTCCAAGACAATTCTTCATCTTTTCATCAAAATAATGAACCTATCAACTATGAAAAGATGCTTGAAGCCATGACTCAGGCTCAAAACACTCGTAATCGTGACATAGATATGATGGTCGAATCTCTACGTTCCCACCGTCCTGATGTCACTAACTATTCTATTAGAGCCGAAGAGTCATGTAGTTTTGGAAATCAAGATTCCATTTCAGCACAACCATTTGAACTTACCCAAACTCCAAATGATATTGATAGTTTGGCTAGTTTTCCTTTTCCTGAAATAGAACTTAAAAATGATTATGATCCTGAACCCCAACTTAGTGATTCAATTCTATTTCCTGATTCGATTATGACTCCGGTATCTTCACCTGACTTTAATCTTTCCCGGAGTCAACATTGGATCCTGTACCAATTCATAAAGAAATTGAATCACCCATCTTTGAGGATCATGTTGAACTTGACCAACTTTACAATTTTGAAAATCCCCTAGATAAATTGGCAAGTTCTCCATTTTTTGATATTGAACTCAATGAGATATGTGACCCAGATTCTCACATATGTGATCCAGTTCAACTTTCTGAATCAATATTGACTCCTGTTTTATTACCAAACTTGAATAATATTCTAGAGTCAGTTTTGATTTCCCCACCTATCATTCCTGAACTGGAATCACCCATATTAGGTCACATTCCATTATTGAAAAATACATGTGGACTTGAGTTTCAATTTCTTGACTTGGACCCACTTCCTGAACCTATTCTGACTCCTGAACCTTTACTTGACTTAAGTCAACTTCCTGAGTCGGTATTAGTTCCTGTCTTTCCTGAGTCCAAGTCAACCGTTCTATCATTTCATACTCCATTCTGGGACGAGGTGGTTGACAAATTTGACTCCGAAATTTGTTATGAAATTTGGAAATTAGATGGGGTCACATACTTAATAAAAATCCTTCATGGACAAATCTTTTTAATGGGTTATATTAAAGATAGTGCTGGTGGGTTCCTCCGAGACCCAAGAAAAGTTGATTAGGCCATGTTTCGTGGACCAATCAGACCACCACCGGAACCACCATCTTAAGGTAACAATTTTCCTTCCCTTTCTTCTTTTTCATGCATCTATGCATTAATTCATACATTGAGGACAATGCATGAGATAGGTGTGGGGGAGGGTCTAACATAACTTTTCTTTTTTTTTAAAGTATAAAAAAAAAATTACATTTTTTCTTTACTTTTAAAAACTTTTTGAAAAATAGAAACAATATTTTGACTTATTTTTGTAAGAAATTAAGTTAATTTTAAGGAATAGGAAAATCCAAATTAGGATTTCTTATACTTGGTCAAAATAAGATTATTTGTTTGATTTATAGAGTTAAGAAGATAATTTGTCAAAGTAATTTGGTCTTGAACTTTACCTTGATGAAATATGCACACTTCATACACTTATACACTTAGGGTTCAAAAACAAAGATTCTTATGCCTTATTAAAAATATATATATAAACAAATCTAATTATTGATTAGCTAGGTGCTTTGGCCTAAGAAAGCCTTAGTATTTATGCAAAAGATAATTAGATGAGTTTGAAAAAAAAAAAAAAAAAAAAAAGAGAAAAAAACAAGTCTAATTATTGATTAGCTAGGTGCTTTGGCCTAAGCAAGCCTTAATATTTATGCGAAAGATGATTAGATAAGTTTGAAAAGAAAGATCCTCTGATTAAGCTGGGTATTTGTTCCTAATAAAGCATAAATTTTCACGCCTAAAAGGGGTACATCATATAATTAAATCCTTAGTTTTGTGGCCTTGTTTGCTCGAGTCTTAAGTCCTAGGGGTGTCTTCTCACCTGGTGCCCTAAAACCGTCTGGTTTGGGAGTCATCGATTAAAGGCTCGTTACATGGGCAGATTAGAAAGCCTAAACTAAGGAATAATACCACTAAAAAATATATATATATATACACAAATAAAATAAGGCATAAGAGTTAGAGTTAATGAGCCCTTAGTCGAAATTTTCACAGTCACAAGGTGCATATGACTTAGGGTAAAGTAATAGACTAGATGAGAAGTACAATTTGACTCCTTACTTTGATTGATAACAAATTTTGAATAGAGACTAAGTTTAGGAATGAAAAATTCGGCTTTCCTATAACTTATAGATTGCTTAGATCTTACAATCATATTTCAAATATTTTTCTCTTTCAAAATGCTTTTCGAAAATACTAACTCTTTATTTCTCTTTCTTTATAGATTTTGTGGGTGCAATCCGCTGAAAACCCTCACGAGACAAAACTCGTCCTCTAAGGGGAACCTAGAGCTTTAACGGCTTGTTGCACATGCTCAGTGCAATCGCGCGACCTGCGAAAGTGGTCTAATAATCTCTAGTATAGTTAGTTGTTTTGCTCGAGGACGAGTAAAAGATAGGTATGGGGGTGTGATTGGTCACTAGTATTGCATATTTAATGTCACATTTTCATACTTATTTGAGAATAAAAGCCTGCATTGTCCTAATTATTTGTTTAATTTATTTACAGGCCCAATCCTTAAGGAGATGAAGAGAAATGAGCCCAAAAGCCCACCAGAATTCTGAATTAAATCAGAGTTAATTCGTACACATAAAATCAGGGCAAAAATCAAGAGGTTGAAACCGGTTGAGAAGAATCCTCTCAGAATCGATCGGTTAAAGCCAAGAATCCAAGGCCATTTCGTCAGAATCTGGAGCTCAAACGAAGAAACCAATAAAGGATAAAGTCAGAAGAAACTCCCGGGATGACCCACCAACAGGGTGTGGCCATCTGGCCACACCCTTGCCGCGGAAACGCGGCTTGGGCCGCGTTTCCGCGGCAATCTTGGGGAGTTAGGGGGAGCGTGAACTCCCCCGACCTCCCCGGGATCTTGGTTGTTGGGTTTTTGGCCTATAAAAAGGCATTTTCTGTGCTGAAAGTAGACGTGAAGGCAGATTAGGATTTTAGACTAGTTTTTTCCATTTCTTAGCTTAGGTCTTTGTTTTTCTTTTTCATGTAATTTAGTTTTTATTTATGTAATTCTGAGGAGATCAACTTTCATCGAAGAACAAGACTGAAGCTTGAGCTAAAAGTGACAATTGGTGTAAGGTTTCATTTCTTTTCTTCGATCGTTATGTAATCAAATCAATGCTATTTCCTTGTATGTTCTTTTTAGTTCTCTTCTTCTTTTCTATTTTACCTTTCTTTTGGTACAAATGTCTTCCAAGTGAGTCTAAAAGCATCGAAAGAGCCTTGCCTTTGCGAGTGCCATCGATAGCTCATGACGATGGAATTGTGAGTCTCTCTGTATCATTCCATGCTTGCGTATCTTGATGATGTAATGTGGAAGAGACCAACACTCGACTCTTATGGGCTATGCGCTGATTGCCTCCAATTCAAGGTAACATTGAAGCCAAGAACTCAAGGTAAGCTTTTGGTGAAAAGAAGGTAAATATTTGTTTTCTTTTCTTTTTCATTTCTGTAAATTAAATCACCACTTCTTCCAACTCTATCATCTCCACTTCATTGTACTTAGTCGCTTTTCATCGTTTTCTGATTTTCCACCTTCTTTATCTTCCATTTTCTTTTAACTTTTAGATAACTTTCTTTTTCCTTTTCTTAACTTAAAAACAGAGAAGAATCTTCGCTTTTCTTCTTAACAATTTCAATAAAGAACTGTAACGCTTCCATCGCAAACCCTCCTTGTGGATCACGACCCGCATAGCCACTTGCTATAGCGGAAGAATTGAGCACTTGCACATTTTTTATTCTTAAATCTAATATTCTGTAATTTGTGTGCAGGTTTAGCCTCAATCAGTTGCGTATTCAAATTTTTTTGATCGTATTTTTTCAATTTACTTCCTGTATTTGTTTTATATTTTGTATTATAAATTATTTATATGATCGTTTTGTCTTGGATCCGGATTCGTGAACTCGGACCCAGCCCTAGTTTGAATCGAGGACCCAATCCTAGAGTATTGCCTGATTTGATCTTTTTGGTATTAAGATTTGATCAATTTCAGCTTCAAACATCTTTTTCCAATATTTTAGATTTTCTATGATTTTCTGAAATTTTTCTGAATTAAATTAGAATTCTTCAAAACCGGGGTCGACTAATACCGCTGCTCGATGCTCGAATTTTTAATTTACAAACGGAGTTGAAATTCTGAAAACAGTTTTCCCATAACTTTTTAAAATCACATTTTCAATCCAAATACTTTTTCTGAGATTTTTCTGAATTTATCAAAATTTCGCTGGATTTGGTGTCGGCCAGTATCGCTAGTTGATTTCAGGAATTTTACTTTACAACTAGAATCAAATTTTTAAATTCTTCTTTCACATTACTTCTTAAAATTATATTTTTTTCCTTTCATACATTTTCTGAGATTTTTCGGATTTTATCAAAATCCGGCCGATCCGATGCAGACCGGTATCGACGGTTGACTTCAGGGTTTTTATTTTGAAAATGAGATTGAATTTCTGAAAATCAATTTCACCAAACATTTTAATTTAATATTTATTATTTTTGAGAATTTTTGAAAAGTTTTCCGAGTTGCTTCATTTTTTGGGCTTTTCCAGAGTTTTCGGTGTTATCCCAGATGCCGAAATTTTACCCAGATATTGTATTTATATATTTTTCCCATTTTCTCTCTCCTTCTCAGACACGAGGATCACCAGACATGGATCTGATCTTTAATGCGAAGATTCAAATTCTTTCTACATTTAATGCACTTCAGATCAACTCCAATCAAGTCATCATGACTTTGGTCCTTTCTGTTAAACGCAACATTCACGTTTCTCCCTGGACGCAAGTTCTGTCCCCGCGTCTAGGCAATTGCCAGACGCGGGTTTTCATTTTACTGAGACGCGGGCCTCTTTTTAACTGAGACGCAAGTCTCATTTGTTGCGTCTCATTTGTTTTGAAAGTAATGACAAACTTGTAATAATAATTTCTTCCCTTATATATAAGACACCCTCAAACGCGGGTTTTCATTTTACTGAGACCCGGCCTCTTTTTAAATGAGACGCAAGTCTCATTTGTTGCATCTCATTTGTTTTTAAAGCAATGGCAAACTTGTAATAATAATTTCTTCCCTTATATATAAAACACACCCTTTCCTTCTCTCTCTTTCATTTTCTTTCTTCTTTCTTCTCCAACAGCCAACCAACGGCAGCACCCAACCAGCCGTGCCCTCTTTTGGTCGGCCACCCTCCATTTCCACCACCATCTCTGCCACCAACTCCTCCATTTCTCCTCCACCTCCTCCTCCATTTCAACCAACAACACCACCTCCACATCACCTTCTTCTTCTTCTTTTCCCCCAAGAAACCCACTTCCACCACCAACTTCACCACCATCTCACCACTACGTGCACCACCTTGGCTACCAACAACCACACCATCTTCCTCCCTTCGGAATGCTCTTTCCAACGAGCTATAGCTTCATTTTCCGAAACACCATTTCAAAAACTCCAAATCTCCATTTTCAACTAGACTTGCACCATCACCACTCCTTCTTTGGGCTTTAACCTCCTGCCTCCGGCCACCTCTGGTCTCCGGCCGCCACCGCCGATCGCCGCCAAGCCTTGGCCGGCCTTCCACCCCCACCTCTTCTTCTTTCTTTTATTTCCTTTCCTTCTTTCTTTTTCTTCTCTTCTTTCTTTCTTTCTTCTTCTTTTTCCATTATTTCTCTATTCCCAGCGTCTCTCTCACTTTCTCATCTCCTTGTCACGCTATTTCTCTAGTGGATTAATTTATAGACGCGGAGCTCACTCCCGTGTCCAAGTAATTTCTTAACAGGACTTTCACGTTCTTATATCAACACGACGCGGAGCTCACGTCCGCGTCTGTGTTCTTCTCGTGTCCTAACTTAAACGCAGGTCTCGAACCTCACGTTTGTGAAAATCTATGCAACGCGACCCCCACGTCTGCGACTCTCGCCTCTTCATTCTCTCTCCTCTATATAATATAATCTATACTATATTGAACGCGTTTATGCATTAGTTACCTGGATTCCGGAGATCAGTCATTCATGGTGTTTTTCGAAGTTTTAGGTCGAGTGTTCTTGCTTTCCTTTTGGACTTCCTGCATTGTCAGGTTGACTTATATTGCATGATGTATTTGTATCGGTATTCTATTTTTGTATTGTGATGTACATACTTGTTATATTAGCACTTGACATTCACCTATCTGTATCATTTAGCAACTAATATATTATCACCTGACATGGTTACTACTTAGCACTTGCTCCTTATTATAAAATGACTTACCACCTGCCTCCTAAAATTTTAATACCTGACCTGAATCTATGGTACTTATATACTTCTGAATTCTTGATCATGTCCTACTCTTGCTATTCCCGTAAATTGATAACTACCTATTAAATTATTATAAGACAACTTACACCCGGTTTGGGAGAAACTAATGGGTCTTGAATAGTCATGTTTATGGTGGCCTTATCGAGTCACGCGTGGCCACATACTTGAGGGATCACCTGGTGGCCACCAGGGATTCCGTGGGGTGTGCTGGCACCCCTACTCCTATTTATTCCTGCCGAGTATGCATAAGCCCTAGGCCTATTTCTAATGGATCTGCGATACTCTGTTCCTGTTCGGGCGTACATAAGTCCCGGTACCTAGCGGTACGTTCTGGCTCAGCACCGGATACTCCTGGACCGTTGTCCCGGGCATGTACGGGACCAATGCTAAACATGGTTCGTCGAACTTCATGAGTTTCCAAATAACTTGCTCTATAAGTTGTAAGTGAAAGTATGTGGAATGGGACGCATACTGAAGCCAACAACTTAGACGGCCCTAATTATAATAAGATGTTAATATACAACTTGTTATGTTGTTTTGTAATTCAGGTTGTATGCGCTCGGATTACGGAAACATGGGATAAAGGTATATAGATGAGAGTTTTCTTATTTAGATTACTCCTTCGATGTACTAGTCTTATGGAGTCATGACCTAAGCTTGGACGATCAGTTTTGCTCGTATTTGGTTTATTCAGTTTTATCCGTTTTATGCTAGTTTAGGAGATATCTGGTGTTGCTATGTCCACTTATTTATCGCCTCGTTACCTGCTCTCATCATTTTATACCATGTATGTTCCCAGCTTGATATCGACTACTGTCTCAACTTACTCCTACATGCCTGTGCTCACGACATGGTTTATAATGCATTTTATGACTTGAATTTATCGATACACATGTGCTTATCTCAGCACGCCATCTGGCATTTGCATCACCACTCGCCGGGAAGTTTTGACTCCTCTGGATCCTCATGTCCAAGTTTTGGAGCTTGGAGCGTGTGGATTCTCCCAGTTGCTGACCTAAGAAGTGCAGCGGTGGAGTGGATCTCCAGCAAACTATCTGCAGCCCCATCCTTCCAGGCCCTCTGCTCGGCTCTAGAGTTTTCCTATTATGACTCTGAGCCTCTTTTTGTACTGTTCATACTTGTACATCTCTTTGTATTCTCGCATTTGCGCCTATTGGTGATGTAATATTCTTATAATATTTATCACGTCTGGTGATAACTTTGTAATTGTACTTATATGTTAGAATGTATAATGCATCATGTGCTTCCATACTCTGATTCTTTCTTATATTGATGCTTAGCATATAAACGTGAGGGTATTTTTGACCTATGTATATACGTCGCAGTAACGTCTCCGTACCCGCAGGATCGGGGCGTTACAGGATGGTATTAGAGCCTAGGTTCTCACATCCTCAGTACGTCCAGATGGCGAATTAATGGTAAAGAAATTTGCAACTAGAATACAAGAGTCCTGGTTATACAATCCAACTATAAGTGCATAATTATCTATCTCTTTCTTCTGATCCATTTCTTGAATCCTAAGACCCTTAAATTTTTTACCTTCCAGCTTCTTCCCGTTACCCCTTCAACCAACTCAGATATGGAAAGGCGGGGAATACGTAATGGTGCTGGTACTTCTCAAGATGGATCTAACAGAGACAATGATGGCTTGATGATGATACTTCAAGGGATGATGCAGAGTCAACAGCAGCAGACTGAGCTTCTATATCAAGGGCTGTTAGTTACACCCCGAGAACAGAGGCCAGGCAACGTGTCAGATTTTAGGAGATTACAGCCGGCGAACTTTTCAGGCACAGAGATGCCCCTGGATGCGGAACAGTAGCTGGTAGACACAATAGATCTTTTGAAGGCAGCCCGAGTCCCTAATGAGAACCAAGTGGAGTGGCCAAGATACAATTGAAGGATGTGGCCCGAACATGGTGGTTGGCAGAAGAAGTGACATTGGAGAAACCCATCACGTGGGACCAGTTCTCAAGGGCTTCTGCAAGAGATTCTTCCCTACAACAGCTCAAAGGGACATGGAGAACAATTTATTCGGCTTCAATAGCGAACCGGTCAGTGGATGAATATGCTGCCGAATTCTTGACGCTTAGCATATTTGTTCCCTACATGGTGGCAGACGAAGAAAAACGGGATAGCATATTTCAGCAAGGGGCTGAAGATAGACGTCTAGATGTACCTTATTCCTCAACAGCTGAAGACGTACTCCCAGGTTCTCTCCATTGCCCATGAAGTATAACGAGGACTGGAAAAGAAGAGCGAGAACCAGGTATAGAACAAGTCAGTAAAGAGACCCTTTTAGTTGATGAACGCAGAAGCCACAGCCAAGACCACCAACGGACCGATAGTCAAGCGAACTTTCTGACCTCCCACTCAACAGACGATATTCGGGTACTGCCAAAAGCCCGAACACATCCAATGCAACTGCTGAAAGGCTAATATGCTATGTTTAGTTTATGGATCCGGCAATCACTTGATGTGTGGTTGTCCATTCAAGAGTAACTATCCAACACCACCAACATTTCTAGCGCGAGCAACACCCCCAGCACTTCTAGCCCCACCACTGAGAAGGAACTCAGAACCCGTTGACAAAAGAGCCCCTCTTCCACCCCAGTAGTATGATCAGCCACAGAGGAGGGTAAGAGTTGGAGCAGACCATGGCAGAGGCTAAATCTACAACGTGACAGTAGAGGAAGCAGAAGTAACAAACAAAGTGGTAGCAGAATATGTAGCCCAATATCCAGAACAGGAACCATGAGGATATCACTGTAACCGCTACCCCTGATCTTTTGTATTTTGAGTTGGCGATCTTTCTTATCCTATCCATTTTATCATACTATCATTGTCAACCCTGGTCTCTCCTGTGTTCATCTTCCCCTTATCGAAATTTTGAGGACGCAATTTTGTAAGGTGGATGGAATGTAACACCCCGTTCCTGGAATACGTACTTAATTGCGTATTATGATTTTTGCGATCGTATTTTTTCAATTTACTTTCTGCATTTGTTTTGTATTTTATATTTTAAATTATGTATATGATCGTTTTTTCTTGGATCCGGATTCGTGAACTCAGAACCAGCCCTAATTTGAACCGAGGACCCGATCCTAGAGTATTACCCAATTTGATCTTTTCGGTAGTCAGATTTGATCAATTTTAGCTTCAAACATTATTTTCCAATATTTTAGATTTTTATGATTTTCAAGAATTTTTCTTAATTAAATTGGAAATCTTCAAAACCGGGGTCGACCAATGTCGCGGCTCGATTCTCGGATTTTGAATTTACAAAAAGAGTTGAAATTCTAAAATGGCTTCACATAACTTCTTAAAATCACATTTTCTATCTAAATACTTTTTCTGGGATTTTTCTGAATTTATCAAGGTTCTATTGGATTTGGTGTCGGCCAGTATCGCTGGTTGATTTTAAGAATTTTAGTTTACAATTAGAATCAAATTTCTATATTCCTCTTTCATATTACTTCTTAAAATTATATTTTCTTCTTTCATGCATTTTCTGAGATTTTTCAGATTTTATCAAAATCTGGCCGACCTGGTGTAGACCGGTATCGACGGTTGACTTCAAGGTTTTTATTTTGAAAATGAGAATAAATTTTTGAAAACAAATTTCACCAAACATCTTAAATTAATATTTATTATTTTTTAAAATTTTTGAAAAGCTTTCCGAGTTACTTCATTTTTCGGGCTTTTTTAGAGTTTTCGGTGTTCTCCCAGATACCGGAATTTTACCCAGATATTGTATTTATATCTTTTCTCATTTTCTCTCTCCTCCTCAAACGCGAGGATCACCAGACATGGATCTGGTCTTTAATGCGATGATTTGCATTCTTTCTACATTTAATGCACTTCAGATCAACTCCAATCAAGTCATCATGATTTTGGTCCTTTCTGTTAAACGCAACATTCGTGTTTCTTCCTGGACGCAAGTTCCATCCCCGCGTCTGGGCAATTGCCAGACACGGGTTTTCATTTTACTGAGATGCGGGCCTCTTTTTAAATGAGACGCAAGTCTCATTTGTTGCATCTCATTTGTTTTAAAAGCAATGGCAAACTTGTAATAATAATTTCTTCCCTTATATATAAAACACCCCCTTTCCTTCTCTCTCTTTCATTTTCTTTCTTCTTTCTTCTCCAATAGCAAACCAACGGCAGCACCCAACCAGCCGTGCCCTCCTTTGGTCGGCCACCCTCCATTTCCACCACCATCTCCGCCACCAACTTCTCCACAATTCTCTCCTCCATCTCCTCCTCCATTTCTAACAACAACCACACCTCCACACCACCTTCTTCTTCTTCTTTTTCCACCAAGAAATCCACTTCCACCACAAACTTCACCACCATCTCCACCACGACGTACACCGCCTTGGCCACCAACAACCACACCATCTTCCTCCCTTCAGAGTTGTAACCCTCGGTTCCTAATATACGTATGTCAATACTGGTATCTGGTGATGATTTAATTATCTTGATAGTCGGATTGAGGTCATTTCAGCTCAAAATATCATTTTTCATTATTTTGAATTTTTTTAGATTTTTGGAATTTTTTTGGAATTTATTGGAGAAGGCTCTCAATTCGGAGTCGATCGGTGCCACGACTGACTCAAAAATTTTTAATTAACAATCGGGGATTGATTGGTAGTCAAAAGTGCATTTTTATCATCATATTTACCATCACATTTTCATATTTATTCATTTAATTCTGCACATTTATTAATAATTAGTAATTTATTGTGTGCAGGCCTCGAATTGTTATTTTAGCAATAAATAAAGCCTAAAGAGCCCAAAAGCCCAGATCCAAGCCCATGTTTGAAGCCCAGGTGAAAAAGCGCAAATACAAAGAGTCAAAATGCAAATACAAGGGCTAAAAGTTGCAAATATCAGAGATTAGGGAAGGATAGACTTCTATCTAACCCTAACACAATCCAGCGTCCAGAGGCGAGCCAAGGGCCAAAAAGCTAGGTTTTAGTCTTCTTTTAGGTTGTAGTTAGGTTTTTCTTTTTATTTTCAAGAGAGAGAGAGGCTTATGTTGAGCGTGACACCGATGTATCTTCTCTTCTCTGCCATTGATTAAAGCAATAAAGGTAATTATTTTTCTTTTGTTCATTGTTCTTATATTTTATTTTATTTTTCTTTTGTTTTCCTTTCTTTTTCTCTGTGATCTCTTGTGGTTGTTGATGAACATGCAAGTGGATTCCAAAAGCAAGTATAACTAAGCTATGTGAGAACCTGCGATAGTTCATGAAGACGTTCTCCTCCAAGCTATGCATCACTTCGTTCTTGATATGCTTGACGATATAATGTGCACAGGGATTGAGCTCGAGTTTATGATCTATTCGTGGAACGCCTCCTAAGCAAGGTAGAACATGTAAGGTTTTCACGTTTTTCTTCAACCAAACTCAAGTAAGTATTCTTTCTTTTCTTTTCTTTTTGTAGATTAAATCATAACTCATCTCCATATTCTTTTTCCGACCATTGTAAATACCGCTATCTTTCTAACTTAACTAATAAAAATAAAAACTTTAGAGAAACTTGCTTAACGCTTCCATCGCAGTCCCTCCCTGAGGATCACGACCCGCATAGCCCTGCTACCGCGGATTAGAATTGAGAACTTGCACATCTATTCTTAAAACTAAAATACTATATTTTGTGTGCAGGAAATCTCAGTCAACAAATTGGCGCCGTTGCTGGGGAGGGACGGTAAGTTTATCTCTAAAACAAAAATTTAATTTTTAACTAATTCTTTATTCTTTTCTGTTTGCAGGTTTGGAGAACAAGAAACAGAAACAGAGCAGCAGCAAGGACATACAGCAACCCAGTGCCTCTGCCCTCGAAGGCAGAGCACGAGGGCCTGCAAGTTTTCCGCGGAAACGCGGCCAGAGCCGCGGATCCGCGGCAAGTGCAGTGAACTACTAATTCAGTTTTTTGCAGATTGCTGAAATTTGAGATTACTGCTTACTGCTCTATTCTGTTTTGTTCTGTGATATACCTGTAAATTGCTAATAATTCAACAGTAAATCATTGGTTGTTAAAAATAAAAATTGATTAGACGTTTGCATATTAGGCACGTGTCTTTTCAATTATTTTTATTTACTGTTGAAGAGTGCTGGCGGAGCAAGGTACGTACGCATTGCATGTAGAATAGGACTCATCTCTTGGTTGATTTCTGCTTTGAGTGATTCTTATCTATTTATCTTGTACACTTGCACTAATTCATCTTAAGGGCATAACCCATTAACAAGATAAGGTAGGGATTTCATCACCCTTCCTTAGCCCAAAAATCATATCCCGAGCACTCACTAACCCAAGCCTAACTTAAAAATTAGTAGACGTTGGCCCTAGGGACATCTCGGACTCAATTAGGAGATTATCCTAAGGGGGAACAGTGCTGGAAGTTGACTCTTGCCAAATCAGTGTCTAGGAAGGGGATTGAGGGCCGAAAGCCCGAAGTGTGGTGGTTATTTAATTAAGGAACGTCTTTGACGGAAAACCTCCCACCACTCTTGCCCTGACCTGGCTGATTAACTTGTGGTCAAAGTCTGCACCCTACCTCCCGTGGACAGTCTAATCAGTTAGGAGTCGTCTAGGTCTAGGTCTACCCTAACTTAGGTTAGAAATTTTTCTTCTTTGTTTGTTTTCTTTTGTTTTGTTTGTGATTGTGTGATATGGCCTATAACAACAATTTTTTCAATTTTAATGAGGATCCATATTACACACCAACCTCTTATTCGGATATTACCAACCCGGCATATCATAACTCTAACCAACCTAGTGTGCCAGATTGGTCTTATCCGAATCATTACATGCCCCAGTCCCAATACTATGAACAAGATTGGAATAATCATCACTACTCTTCACAGAGTCAATGGGGATTCAATACCCCTGAGCCATATGGTCAACCACCTGTTCAACCAGTATCTTCATATACGTCTTTTCCTACATCACCAAGGTTTCAGTCCACCATTGATCTATTTGATGGGTTAAAAGAAAAAGTGGATCGGTTGCAAGATACAATAAATGATCAAATTTCTAGACTTTCAAACATTCTTGAGCATCTTGATAGGAACCAAGAATCATTCTGTTTAGAAGATCTTGATCAAAATTCAATTTCATCACATCAATATGAACTTGCTCAATCCCAATCTTGGACAAATTGGCTAGTTTTAATTTCAATGAGATTGAATTAGATTATGAATGTGAACCCGATCCCCAACTTTGCGATTCAGTTTCCATCTTCGAATCTATGTTGACTCCAGTATCCTTACCCAATTTGGACCAATTTTCTGAGCCAACATTTATTCCCATACCCATAGATCATGAAATTGAATCACCCATTTTTGATGATCATATTGAACTTGACCAATTGTGCAATTTTGAAAGTCCCATGGAAAAATTGGCAAGTTCCCATTTTTATGAGATTGAAACTAATGAGATATGTGACCTAGATTCCCAAATCTATGATCAAGTTCAAATTCCTGAATCATTATTGACTCCTGTTTTGTTACCCGACTTAGGTAATATTTTAGAGTCAGTTTTGATTCCCACACCTATCATTCCTGAACTTGAATCACCAACATTGAGTCACATTCCATTGTGGGAAAATGATTGTGGACTTGAGTTTTCATTTCTTGACTTGGACCCACTTCTTGAACCATGCTCGACTCCTGAACCCTTACTTGATTTAAGTTTCTTTCCTGAGTCGGTATTAGTTCCTGAACCTATCATTCTTGAGTCCAAGTCAACCATTCTACCAAGTCACATTCTTTTGTTGGACATAGGTATAGACCATGACTCTGTGATGATTTTCCAGGACTGGTCATGTAAAGGGAGTAAGTTTCACGAGAGGATCTTCCATGATCCTATTCATTCTGGGGACTATAAATATGTAAATAAAAAAGAGGTCAATAAAGGTAGGTCCCGTGAACTACCACGTTATCTTGTTTGGGCCGCATTTCGTGGACCAATTAGACCACCTCCGGAACCACCACCCTAAGGTAACTTCCGCCTTCCCTTGTTCTGTTTCATGCATATATGCATTCATTCATACATTGAGGACAATGCATGAGATAAGTGTGGGGGTGGGCTTTACTAACATACTAACATAGGTAGAAATTAACAAAAAAAAAATTGCTATAAAAAAAAATTTAAAAAAAAATATAAAAAAAAATGTTATAAAAAGGATAATACTTTGACTTATTTTTTGAAAGAAATCTAAGTTAGTTTTAAGAATTAGGAAAATCATGATTAGGATTTCTAAAAACTTGGTCAAAATAAATAAATTGTTTAAATTTTAGGTATAGGAGGAGAAATTGAATAAATAATTAGTCTTGATTTTTACCTTAATGAAATGTGCATACCAAATGCATATCTAGGATTCTAAGACAAAGACCTTGTGCCTCATAAGAAAAAAAAAAAGAAAAAAAAATCACCAATTAAGCTGATACATGTGCCTCAAGAAGCCTTGATACTTATACGAAAGAAAATTAGATGAGTTATACATGCCAAAAAAAAATATAAATAAATAAATAAATAAATAAATAAATATATTAACACATCTAATAGTCAATTAGTTAGGTATGAGGGCCTCAAGAAGCCTTGATACTTACACGAAAGAAAATTAGATGATGTTATAAAAATAATAAAGAGGCATGAGAGTCCAAGTTAAGGAATTCCTAGATTCACAAGGGTGCGTATGACTTTTGTAACGAAAAAGACTATATTAGAAATTCAATTTTAATCCTTACCTAAAATGAATAACAATTGATTTTATAAAGACTAGGTTTGAAGAATGAATAAAAATGAGGATCCTAAAACTTATAGACTACTTAGTCTCTTCAATAATAATTCAAATATTTTCCTTTTTATGGATTTTGTGGGTGCAATCCGCTGAAAACCCTCACGAGACAACACTCGTCCTCTAGGGTAACCTAGAGGTTTAACGGCTTGTTGCACGTGCTAAGTGCAATCGTGATTCCTACGAAAGTGAGTTAGGTTAGATTAACTTTTTCTTTTCTTTGTTTTTACTCGAGGACGAGCAAAAAGATAAGTGTGGGGGTGTGATTGGTAGTCAAAAGTGCATTTTTATCATCATATTTACCATCACATTTTCATATTTATTCATTAAATTCTGCACATTTATTAATAATTAGTAATTTATTGTGTGCAGGCCTCGAATTGTTATTTTAGCAATAAATAAAGCCTAAAGAGCCCAAAAGCCCAGATCCAAGCCCATGTTTGAAGCCCAGGTGAAAAAGCGCAAATACAAAGAGTCAAAATGCAAATACAAGGGCTAAAAGTTGCAAATATCAGAGATTAGGGAAGGATAGACTTCTATCTAACCCTAAACACAATCCAGCGTCCAGAGGCGAGCCAAGGGCCAAAAAGCTAGGTTTTAGTCTTCTTCTAGGTTGTAGTTAGGTTTTTCTTTTTATTTTCAAGAGAGAGAGGCTTATGTTGAGCGTGACACCGATGTATCTTCTCTTCTCTGCCATTGATTAAAGCAATAAAGGTAATTATTTTTCTTTTGTTCATTGTTCTTATATTTTATTTTATTTTTCTTTTTGTTTTCCTTTCTTTTCTCTGTGATCTCTTGTGGTTGTTGATGAACATGCAAGTGGATTCCAAAAGCAAGTATAACTAAGCTATGTGAGAACCAGCGATAGTTCATGAAGACGTTCTCCTCCAAGCTATGCATCACTTCGTTCTTGATATGCTTGACGATATAATGTGCACAGGGATTGAGCTCGAGTTTATGATCTATTCGTGGAACGCCTCCTAAGCAAGGTAGAACATGTAAGGTTTTCACGTTTTTCTTCAACCAAACTCAAGTAAGTATTCTTTTCTTTTCTTTTCTTTTTGTAGATTAAATCATAACTCATCTCCATATTCTTTTCCGACCATTGTAAATACCGCTATCTTTCTAACTTAATTAATAAAAATAAAAACTTTAGAGAAACTTGCTTAACGCTTCCATCGCAGTCCCTCCCTGAGGATCACGACCCGCATAGCCCTGCTACCGCGGATTAGAATTGAGAACTTGCACATCTATTCTTAAAACTAAAATACTATATTTTGTGTGCAGGAAATCTCAGTCAACAATTTGTGACAGGCGGGAATACTCACCACTATACTACAAATTGTTGACTGAGATTTCCTGCACACAAAATATAGTATTTTAGTTTTAAGAATAGATGTGCAAGTTCTCAATTCTAATCCGCGGTAGCAGGGCTATGCGGGTCGTGATCCTCAGGGAGGGACTGCGATGGAAGCGTTAAGCAAGTTTCTCTAAAGTTTTTATTTTTATTAGTTAAGTTAGAAAGATAGCGGTATTTACAATGGTCGGAAAAAGAATATGGAGATGAGTTATGATTTAATCTACAAAAAGAAAAGAAAAGAAAAGAATACTTACTTGAGTTTGGTTGAAGAAAAACGTGAAAACCTTACATGTTCTACCTTGCTTAGGAGGCGTTCCACGAATAGATCATAAACTCGAGCTCAATCCCTGTGCACATTATGTTGTCAAGCATATCAAGAACGAAGTGATGCATAGCTTGGAGGAGAACGTCTTCATGAACTATCGCTGGTTCTCACATAGCTTAGTTATACTTGCTTTTGGAATCCACTTGCATGTTCATCAACAACCACAAGAGATCACAGAGAAAAAGAAAGGAAAACAAAAAGAAAAATAAAATAAAATATAAGAACAATGAACAAAAGAAAAATAATTACCTTTATTGCTTTAATCAATGGCAGAGAAGAGAAGATACATCGTGTCACGCTCAACATAAGCCTCTCTCTCTCTTGAAAATAAAAAGAAAAACCTAACTACAACCTAGAAGAAGACTAAAACCTAGCTTTTTGGCCCTTAGCTCGCCTCTGGACGCTGGATTGTGTTTAGGGTTAGATAGAAGTCTATCCTTCCCTAATCTCTGATATTTGCAACTTTAACCCTTGTATTTGCATTTTGACTCTTTGTATTTGCGCTTTTTCACCTGGGCTTCAAACATGGGCTTGGATCTGGGCTTTGGGCTCTTTAGGCTTTATTTATTGCTAAAATAACAATTCGAGGCCTGCACACAATAAATTACTAATTATTAATAAATGTGCAGAATTAAATGAATAAATATGAAAATGTGATGGTAAATATGATGATAAAAATGCACTTTTGACTACCAATCAGGGATAAATTTTCGAGATCTGACTTCATAACAATATTCAAGATGATATCATTTATTTTTAAGAATTTTTGAGAATTTTTCTGAATTAATAGAGTTTAATCCAATAAAATAATGCATAAATGTTTATTCAAAAAAGAAAAAAATGAAATTAAAATAAAATAAAATAAAAATAGAAAACCTACATGCGTAGCAGGTTCGAACCCAACCCAATGCTATAAAGAACTAATGCTCTAACGACATGGCCACTTAGGTCTTGGTAAGAAGAAGGATAGCCATTCTATTTGAACCTTCTTTTGTTTACCCTTTATTTCCCCAAATAAAAGAAAACCGACCTCTTTGATTGTTTGTTCGCAAGTTCAAACCTATGGACACCCCCCTTCTCCTAACGCCCAGACCGCTTTGCCACATTGGCGTGTGGTTTAAAAGCCCATGCCTAGTTATTTAAACCGCTTTTTACTCCCCCCATCTTCTCCAACTTTCCCCACTCTCTCTAACTTCTCCTACACTTTCTGCCCCTCATTCCCACTCACCCAAACTGAACCCACTACTCCTCTCACGTAGCCTAACTCTCAGGGGGACTTAGGGGTGTGTGTGGTGCCTATAAAAGGGATATCTCACTTTCTCAAGTCACTTGCAAAACTGAAACTTCTCTTCTTTCTTCCACTACAATATCTCTCCCTCTTTCAAATTTGGCGAGATTCTGAAGTACTGGACAAGGAGAAGAAGATTCAGACTGAAGGGAAGTGTTAAGGTATTTTATTTTACATTTTTGTAGTTCGTTGTGGCATTTCACCGAACACGTAGTGTGCCTTACATGTTAGCTTTAATTTCACCTTGTAAAACGCATGCTAAAATAACAATAAAATTTTATAGAATACGTAGGATATGCCTCCTAATTATCATGATTTTTAATTTATTTTTAGAAATTTATTTGCAATCGAAAAAAAACTAGACTGTGCTGCGCACTGCACTGTGCACATCACAATGCAGCAGGCCAGGCCTGGCCTGGGCCAGACCAGACCCAACCTGGGTCTGACCTGGTCGGGCTCAGCCAGACCCGACTAGGTCTGGGTACATACCCAGTCCGGGTCTGTATACAGACCCGGGAACCCGACCCAATAAAAAAACAAAAAGAAAAAAAGAAAAAGAGAAAAAGAAAGAAAGGAAAAAGAAAAGAAAAAGAAAAAGAAAAGAAAAGGAATAAATAAAATAAAAATAAGTAGAAAAATTACTGTGGCATTTACTGTAGCAAACCAGACCCAAACCCATTACTGTAGTAACAGACCCGTTAAGCTTTTTATTTATTTTTATTGATTTTTAGGTTTATTTTAATTCAAAAAATTCCATAAAATTCACAGGAAATTTCAGAAAATTCACTGAAAATCACAAATTAAATTTGAAACTCTATAAAATTATTTTGATATAATATCACTTAGAATAACATGAAATTAAATATTTTTGTAATTGCTATTCAATGATATTTTATTTAAAAATGACCAATAAATTTCTAAATAGCACAAAAAGAATACGAAATTCATAATTCAGTAATATGTAAATATTATACATCAATTTATTAGTTTATGCATGTATTTTAGTTATGAAATTATGTTTTTAAATAGTTGCTATAAATTTAGAAATTGAATTATTTGAAAATTAACCAAACAAAATTATAATAAATAGTAAAAATTTCTTACTTATTTAACTTATCACTGAATAAAAATATGTCAAGTCTCTAATTAATTCACGCAATATTTAGGCCACGAATTTTACCCAGAGCCGGTTGCAGTTATGAAAATTCAGACTCCAACGACATCAAGCAAGTATACACGATTCTCTCCTCGTTGACTTTCGTGTCGATTTTAACTCTGTCTCTTAACTATAATTTCTAGATATCATATTCATGATTGTGTATATCATTATGTGATCACGTTTATATCATTATCTTGTTCTTGAATCCAAATATATTATTAATCTTTGTATTTCTTGATATTATCACCCATTCTATCTCGTAATCATTACCTTATATATCGTGTTTGCATTTCATTCTTGTACTTGCATACATCCAACTAAAATCAACATGATTACCTGTATGTAATAGACTGATGTACTGGCAATGAAATCTATACTGATCATGATAAATACTTTGATCTGGATCTTGAGCATGACTGGATAATACCGAAGAAAGATTAATAGTTAAAGGTTGCATATCGACTGACATTGTGATCCTGATACTACAAGAAATTAATCGAGGAAATTGACCATTATATTCTGAGTAATTGTTCGAGGTTAGCTTATCGGATTATGGACACATGATTATGATCGTTTTACTTTGACATTTAGATTATATGTTACTGATATTACTTGCACTATTTTGCATGCATCTGGTATCACTTGCACAATTATATATTTGTCACTTGATATTGTCACTGTTTACATCGTCCCATGATTTTGATACACATTGTGTTCACTATCTAATGTTGATATTCTTGATACCGATTCATGATCCTGTAATACTGAGTAACACACTATTTTACATTTGCATTTATTAATAAAATTAATCAAGCCGGGGTTATTGGGGGAGACTGTAGTAGGGTAAATTCATGGAGGTGTGTTTGAAAGGGCGACCCCTTGTGGGTTTGGATGCCACACGTGATCTTGTTACTTATGTGCGCTCCTGTTATTACATGTTACATGATACCTAAGTACAGTGAACTGTTTCTCGTTACTACCAGGATCCACTAACACATCACTTGTTTGATATGCAGTTATCACTTGCACAGGATGATTGCATTAGTTAGATTAATAAAATATTCTAGACACATGCACTTGCATCATAACCTTCATTGTCTTTAGTGATCTAGTACCTGACTTGTATTTTCAAGATACTGACGCTTGAGACTCATGTGACATGCATTATCTTGAATACATGACATTCCTGAACATACCATGTTATTTTATCTTATGATCTCGAGTTCTTGTGATCTTGTGATTATGTTACACGACAGTCACTTGTCCAGAACATTTCATGTTCATTATATACATGTCACACTATGCATGCACAGTCTCCTTGTACATGATTTGTCGTCTCGATTATTCCTATTATTATTATTACCTTCAGTTCTCGATACTGCCAAATATATTGTTCTTGTGTCCTGTTTATTGTTACTACTTTTTCATATTCTCTCTTTTATCATTCTTTTTCCTTCGTGTACTCTTGCTAGTCTGCTTCTGATGGACTTTATATTATTTTTCAGTATTTAGATCAGAAAGCTGGTATAGAGAGTTATTCGTAGATCATATTCTGGTTTCGCTGTTCTCCGGTGAGTTCAGTTTTCTTCTTGACTTGTTTTATTCAGATATAGTGGATGATATTGTTTATGAT
The DNA here is from genome assembly GCA_038442645.1 of Agave tequilana. Taxonomy (NCBI): domain Eukaryota; kingdom Viridiplantae; phylum Streptophyta; class Magnoliopsida; order Asparagales; family Asparagaceae; genus Agave; species Agave tequilana. The sequence goes on along the minus strand of JAVJIF010004327.1, from coordinate 130,506 downwards.
TCAGTTTTTCATATATGTGATTTTATCCCTGCGCACGGTTGTATATGCATATATGTGTGCTATCCTGCTTGTTATTGACAGCCTAAGGTACTCATCGAAGAGATTTCACTATTCGTGAGTATCTGCTTGCCATCGTCACGTACTCGTCTTCCGTATTTTGGGAAGTGGGGCGTGACAGGAGTGCTCTTTCCAACGAGCTATAGCTTCATTCTCTGAAACACCATTTCAAAAACTCTAAATCTCCATTTTCAATTAGACTTGCACCATCACCACTCCTTCTTTGGGGCTTTAATCGCCGCCTCCGGCCACCTCTGGCCTCCGGCTGCCGTCGCCGACCGCTGCCAAGCCTTGGCCGGCCTTCCACCCCCTCCCCTTCTTCTTTCTTTTCTTTCCTTTCCTTCTTTCTTTTTCTTCTCTTCTTTCTTTCTTTCTTCTTCTTTTTCTTCTTTTTCCATTATTTCTCTATTCCCTATGTCTTTCTCACTTTCTCATCTCACTATCTCTCTCTTTCTCTTGTTAATTAATTTGTAGATGCGGAGCTCACTCCCGCGTCCAAGTAATTTCTTTACGCGACTTTCGCGTTCTTATATCAACACGACGCGGAGCTCACGTCCGCGTCTGTGTTCTTCTCGTGTCCTAACTTAAACGCAGGTCTCGAACCCCGCGATTGTGGAAATCTATGCAATGTGACCCCAGCGTCTGCGACTCTCGCGTCTTCATTCTCTCTCCTCTATATAATATAATCTATACTATATTGAACGCATTTACACGTTAGTTACCTGGATTCTGGAGATCAGGCATTTCACGGGGTTTTCTGAAGTTTTAGGCGAGTGTTCTCGCTTTCCTTTTGGACTTCCCGCATTGTCAGATTGACTTGTATTGCATGATGTATTTGTATCGGTATTCTATTTTTGTATTGTGATGTACATATTTGTTATGTTAGCACTTGACATACACTTGTCTGTATCATTTAGCAACTGATGTGTTATCACCTGACATGATTACTACTTTGCACTTGCTCCTCATTATAAAATGACTTACCACCTGCCTCCTAAAATATTAATACCTGACCTGAATCTATGGTACTTATATAATTCTGAATTTCTGATCATGTCCTACTCCTGCTTTTCCCGTAAATTGATAATTACCTATTAAATTATTATAAGACAACTTACACCCAGTTTAGGGAAAACTGATGGGCTTGAATAGTCATGTTTATGGCGGCCTTATCGAGTCAAGCGTGGCCACATACTTGAGGGATCACCTGGCGACCACTAGGGATTCCGTGGGTGTGCTGGCACCCCTACTCCTATTTATTCCTACCGAGTATGCACACGCCCTAGGCTTATTTCTAATGGATCTGCGATACTTTATTCCTATTCGGGTGTACATAAGTCCCGGTACCTAGAGGTACGTCTGACTCAGCAGCGGATACTCCTGGACCATTGTCCCAGGCATGTACAGGACCCATCCTAAACATGGTTCGTCGAACTTCATCAGTTTCCAAATAACTTGCTCTATAAGTTGTAAGTGAAAGTATGTGGAATGGGACACTTACTGAAGCCTACAACTTAGAAGGCCCTAATTATAATAAGATGTTAATATATCAACTTGTTATGTTGTTTTGTAATTCAGGTTGTATGCGCTAGGATTACGGAGACATGGGATAAAGGTATATAGATGAGGATTTCCTTATTTGGATTATTTCTTCGATGTACTAGTCTCATGATGCCGTGACCTAAGCTTGTACGATCAGTTTTGCTCATATTTAGTTTATTCAGTTTTATCAGTTTTTTCAGTTTTATGCTAGTTTAGGAGATATCTGGTGTTAGTTTAGGAGATATCTGGTGTTGCCATGTCCACTTTATTTATCGCCTCATTACCTGCTCTAATCATTTTATATCATGTATGTTCCCATCTTGATATGACTACTGTCTCAACTTGCTCCTGCATGCCTGTGCTCACGACATGGTTTACAATGCATATTTATGACTTGGATTTATCGATACACATGTGCTTATCTCAGCATGCCATCTGGCATTCGCATCACCACTCGCTGGGGAGTTCTGACTCCTCTGGATCCTCATGTTCAGGTTTTGGAGCTTGGAGCATGTGGATTCTCCCAGTTACTGACCTGAGAAGTGTAGCGGTAGGTGGATCTCCAGCGGACCGTCTGCAGCCCCATCCTTCCAGGCCCCCTACTCGGCTTTAGAGTTTTCCTATTATGACTCAGAGCCTCTTTTTATACTGTTCATACTTGTACATCTCTTTGTATTCTCGCATTTGTGCCTATCGGTGATGTAATATTCTTGTAATATTTATCACGTCTGATGATAACTTTATAATTGTACTCATATGTTGTAATGTATAATGCACCACGTGCTTTTATACTCTGATTCTTGCTTGTACTGATGCTTAGCGTATGTATATGAGGGTATTTTTGACCTGCGTATATACGTCGCAGTAACGTCTCCGTACCCGCGGAATCGGGGCATTACATGTTGCTTTAGAGACGCGCGGTCCTCATTTTTAGTAGAGACGCGGACATGAGAAATGCGACTCAAAACTGTTGATGGCGACGCGGTTCTAACTCAAGAAAGATGCGTGAATCTCAGCTGTTTGGCAGGGGCGCGGATCTAGCTCAAGAGAGACGTGACTCTGGCCCCTTAAGAGGACGCGGCTCTGAGACGCAAACCTGCATTCTTGATAAAGGGGACGCGGCCTTCAAGTTTATGAAAGGACAAGGACTTATGAACATGGCCCTTGTGTCTGTGCAAGAACGCAGACTTTGGGACGCTACCTTCATTTCTTGTGAATGGACGCGAACTCCAGGACGCAATTCCAAAGCGTCACATGCAATTTGTCTTAAAAATCTTGTTGGACTTTTAATACCAAGTTGGCGTTAGCAATTGGGGACTTGTGTCATTGGTGTTTCTCAGAGCGACAATCCACGTGTCAGCTCCGCATTGGATTTGATGTCCGTGCAGGCATTAAGGCTGATGCTTTGATTTTTATGCCATTAATTATAAGACTTATGGCTTGCTTATAAATAGGCCTCAGCCTCTTAACAGTCCTTTATCTAGACTGTTTTCCTTTCTGAGTATGCGCTCTGAAGGACTTCGTCTTGATTTGTCTATCTTCCCTTCAAGGGCATGTGTTCTAATGAACAGCAAGAACTCAAAACTTCTATGCTTTACTTATGTCTTCTTCAAACATTATCACTGTCAAGTGATTTCAAGATCAAAAAGTATTACTTTAAGTGCTTTTACGGTCACGCCTTGATGAATAAAGTCCAACTTTTAGAGAATTCTTCCCCATTAGGAACTATTTGTCGCCATGAAATACTCAGTCCCCCTGAAATTCTGTTTTCCCATCTATTAAAGAGATTCGATCTCTTGATCTCCTCTTGAAATCTGATTGATGTGCCCGTGTTTGATAGACGCGTCTTTTGGACTTCTTGATGAAGCGCGAGCTTATTTGACTTTAAACTCTAAGTCGCAAGTTCTTTGAACACGAGTGTGATAAACTCTGTGTTTGGATCTTGAAACGCGAGCTTTGTATATGAAGCCCACGTTTGGGGTTCTTGACTTAGAGAATTCTAGGTCTTTTAAGACCTCTGGATGTGTACGTGGCCGCCCCTACGTCTTAGACGCGAGTGTTCGGATCTTGAAACGCGAGCTTTGTATATGAAGCTCACTTTTGGGGATGTGGACGCGACCGCAACCTGCGTCTCAGATGCAAGTGTGGCAACCTTTGCGTCTTGGAGTCACCTCGAGCAATTTTTAAGACCCGCGTCTGCGTTCTTAATTTATGTCTCACGTCTTACATCTCGGACGCAACTTTAAAAGCAGACTGTTTTTGGATCCATATTCTCTGCATCGGTTAACTTCGCATTTGGAGTTCATGACTTCAGTCTCGCGTTTGCATCTCAGATTTTTTGTTGCTTTCTTCGCAGAAATTTAACCTTTTGGTTTGTGTTCCTTGCAGGTTCTAGCAGCCTCAGTAAGTCTTCTGCGTCTTCGTTGGGCTCATGGGAGAATATTTCGACCAGCTAGCTTGTTCGATTGGCGAGCGCTCGAGAAATCTAAGCTCCTGTTCATAAGCAAGCTTGGTTTATGGGAGACTATTTGGACCAGCCAGCCCGTTCGAGTTCTCAGGAAGTCAGAGCTCCTGTCCATGGGAGAGGAGGATTCGCGCAGTTACTGATATCCGTCAAGGCCATATTGGACATAACGCACCAGCAATGCCTCGAGTTCGTCATGGTCACAGTGGGTATGGTGGTAGGTATGGTGGCCTCGAAAGTCACAAGAAAGAGGATGTCACCAGTAAGGTCTCAGATCCTCCCTTTGCCAATTTTGATTAAGAAAGATCAAGCTTTCTGGTGGCAAAATCTGCCATTAAGCGAAGAATTACGGCCCACACCAGTTGGTCAGGTGGAATCAAGATGCTCCCCTACATTTTGACCTCGAGAAACACCATTGTTCTCAGTTAGCGATGAGCTTCTTCAATTTTTACATTATGCATTATGATGTAACCAGCACTCGATGTCTCAACACTGATCAACTGTAATATGATCTAGTGAAGGAAGAGAGGAACCTCTCTTCGGCGTTCTTCCGAACATCTTGCATCTGGAGTGGTGTAGATGTTTTAAGGAGTGAGTGCAACCTTTCACTGAGCGAGAGGGACTTCTTTGTACTCCTTTGTTATAACACTCAATCTTATTGTATAAGAGAGCGCCTTGTATCACTTTCATATGTTTGAATATCAATAAAAGTAACACAATTTTCTGTCTTCTTTTATATCTTGAATTCCTTTTTGCATTGAAAATTAGACAAATAGAAGTAGAAACTCTTAATTTGCTAGAAATCTGATAATTAACTTAGCAAGTCAAAGTTGAAAAAAAATTCCATTTCAGGAATTTAAGATTACTGTCATAGGTGTGATATTAACTTGACAGGAGTGGGATAGTTTCTGTGGACTTGCCAATCTACGAATGAGAATGACAAGTAAAGTTTTCATCCCCACAGAGGATTATGACTGAGTATTCATCAGAGCTTTAGTATTAACATAATTGGGACTCAGTTGGAGATTTGATGGAAACACTGTTAAAGCTGTAATATTAACCTAACAGTGCTTTTTAAGTGGACTTGCTATTCTGTTGACGAGAATAATAAGTGAGACTAGACCCGTTGATGATCTAGGAGAATTTTTACCATTAGAGGTGTAATATTAACTTAATGGGTTGAATCAGATCTTATTAGAGGTGAGATATTAACTTAACAAGAATGTAAGCTAGAGGTGTGATATTAACTTGGCTCAATGGGAATTTCAGCTTCATTTAGGAAAACTGAAAACATCACTATCATAGGTGTAATGTTAAACTTGACAGTGAAGGTAATAATAGAAGTGTAATTTTGAACTTGACATTAGTCATCTCGACTTCGATAGGGAAGTTCGAGGGAAAGTCATTGTCATATATGTATTGTTGAACTTAACAATGAACTGGACGCTAGAGGTGTGATATTAAACATAGCATCGCTAATCTCAGTTTTGATATGGAAGCCTGAGGAAAAGTGACTATCAGAGATTTAATATTGAACTTTACAGCAACTTAATCACTGTTAGAGGTGTGGTGTTAAACTTAACAGTAAATTATCAGAGATGTAATATTAACATGACAGGAGTTGATTTACGATATGAGCAGTTTTGAGGACTTGCTATTCTATTGATGAAAATTGGCAAGTGGAGTTTAGAGTGTCAGAGGTGTAGTGTTAACTTGACAAGTTTGAAGACTTGTGACTCCATGTGAGGGAGCGACAAGTGGAAGTTTGTACTCGCTACGGAGCATTGAAACTTTTCACTGTTAGAGGTGTAGTATTAAACTTAACAATGATTGAGTGTGCGGACCTACCACTCCATGAAAGAGAATTGGTATAGGACTCTTGGTAGAAAAACAAAATGAATTGTCAGAGGTATAATATTAACGTGACAATCATTAATTTCTTGGGGACATGGGAGGTTCGCCGTTAGAGGTGTGATATTAACATAACAGCTGAGATTTTTTTTTGTGTTTCGTTATCTGAGTTTTAATATTAACTTGACTGAATCCACTGGGGATCAAAAAATCTGGTTTGTCAAAGGTTTACTGTTAACGTGACAAGTCCTTGCTCATTTCATTGGAGAAATGAATCCAGGTATTTTGTGGCCCTATCATTCTGTGGAAGTGAATTGGTAGAAAATTTTAGAGGAGAGGATGGGATTAAGTCCCTTAGGATTTTTAACAAACTCTCAGCTATCAACGGCTTTTGTGTGCCTTTGCAACTACCGTTTGAGTTGAACTAGCCATGCTATTCCCCTTAACATGATGAGTTGTCGAAGACTTATGTTGGACTTGAAAGCCAACATTTTTCACTATCCTTAGCCATGGAGGCATCGGATGTCCATAGGTAAACTAGAGAAGAGTAACAAGGCTAAAACTGAAATCTTGCACTTTGTTTTTCTTCAATATTTACATCATGAATCATGATGTAACCAACGCTCGATCGGCTCAATGTTGATCGATAGTGATGTGATCCAGTAGCGGAAGAAAGAAGCTTTTCTTTGGCGTTCCCCAAAACATCTTGGATCTGGAGTTTTGATCAGAGGTGTAGTATTAACCTGATCAAGAGAAGATTGCTATCAAAGATAGTATTTCTTCAAGAATCTGCCGTTGATCAGCATCATGAATATATTACCGTCTGGGGTTGTGAGACGGTATGCTCCATTTGAGTAGACCGACTCCACTACAAGTGGTTCTTCCCATTTATGTTGGAATTTTCCTTTTGTCTTATATGTCATTACCATGGGTCTTTTGACAGCTATGACAAGGTCACCTTTTTTAAAAGTCCGCTCCTTGACTTTCTTGTTGAAGGCTCTAGTAATTCGAGCTAGATAGAGCTCATTTACTATTGAGCTTCAGGCATTTATCATCCAAAACCTTCAGCTCTTGGAGTCGCAGTGGATGCTTCTCCTCATTTGTAATCTCTGCCGTCAGGGCGACGCGTAGAGATGGGATTTAGATTTCCAGTGGGAGTACAGCTTCACACCCATATACAAGGAGAAATGTGTAGCTTTCATCGGAATTCGAACCATCGTGCGATAGGCCCATAGGCATTCACCTAATTTGTCGTCCCAGTTGCGTTGGCTTTTTGAGACGAATTTCTTGAGGAGTTTTTCAATAGTCTTGTTGAAAGCTTCTGCAAGGCCGTTAGCGGCTGGGTAGTATGCCGTTAAGGACACACTCTGGATTCTGAACTTGTTGCAGAACCTTTGAAAAGCTTGACTGATGAACTGGGGCCCACTGTCATGAATGATCTGTCGTGGCACACCAAAGCGGTAAATGATGTGACGTTTAACGAATTTGATCACGTCAGATGCCTTTACCTCCCTCAAGGGAATAGCCTCAGCCCATTTAGAGAAGTAATCGGTTATAGCTAAGATGAACCGATGTTCTTTGGATGAAGGTGGGCTGATAGGGCCAACCACGTCCATTCCCCATATCTCAAATGGCCAGGTTAAGGTTGTAGAGCGAAGATATCCTAGTGCTTGATGGATAAGTCACCATGGACCTGATAGGCATGACATCGCTTGGCGTAAACGATGGCGTCAGGTATCATCTTAGGCAAATAATACCCTAGTTTTCGAAGTCGATCCCCAAGCTTCGGGCCAGGCTGATGAGCTCCACACATGCCGTCATGTACTTCTTTGAGTACTCCCTGTGCCTCCTTCTGTGACAGGCAGCGGAGGAGGATCCCATCATGCGATCGACGGTACAGTGTTCACGTGATTGCATTGTAGTAAAATTTAGGGGCTTTCTTTCTAATGGCAGCCGCCTCTTTGGGGTCTTCAGGAAGAATGTCGTACAGTGCATAGTCGATATACGGGAATCACCAATCCCTGAGCTCTGGACCTGTTGAAGTCTCTAGAGCTTCAATAACTTGATGGCTTCTATCAGCTTTTAGTGGTCTTCAAAGTGAATCTTGGGCAATACAGGTCATGGCTGTAGACAAGTATTTTTTCTACTACTCCGGCTGGAAGAGCCAAGGTAGCAGCGAGAGATGCCAGTGCATCTGCATGCGCATTTTGCTGGCGAGGTACATGGTCGATAAAAAAGTTTTTGAACCTCTCAGCCATGTAGATAGTTGCGTTATAATAGGGCACTAAGTCTTCATGTCTGACCTCGTACTCACGCGAACTTGGTTAACGATGAGTTTAGAGTTACCGTATGCTTCTAGACTTTTAACGCCAATCTCATCGGCAATTTGCATTCCGATCAAGAGAGCATTATATTCCGCTACATTATTAAAATATGGCTCAGTTAATGAGAATGCACGAGGGATTATGTAGTTATGTGGGGAGACAAGGCTTACCCCCACTCCTATTACGGCATTCCCTCGTGGGCCCGTCCTTGATACACCGTCAAAGAAGAGCTGCCACTCCTGTCCTTCGAAAAATGTCTGGGTCAGACAAACTTCGGTGACCTCGTCCGGGACATCCTCATAAAGTTTGGTCACTCTTAGATATGGATGCTCGCCAGAAAATCTGCCACCGCCTGTCCCTTCACGGCTTTTTGTGGTAGGAATTGCATCTTATATTAGGAGAGCAGTATGGCCCATTTTGCCAGTCGACATTTCAGCGACGATGGCTTTGTCATAAGCAACCTTAAAGGATTGACTTTTGATATGACAAGTATGGTTTGGCCCATCAAGTAATGTCGCATTTTCGGGACGGTGAACACCAACGCCAAACATTCCTTTTCGATTGGGTTGTAGCAATGTTCGGCTCTGATCATAGTTCTACTCAAATAGTAGATTGCCTACTCATATCCTTGATCATTATTCTGGGCTAGCAAAGCTCTCAAGGAATGATCCATCGCTTGAACATATATCAGGAAAGATTTTCCTGAAGCCAGAGTTGTAAGGACAGGTAGTTGCGTGAGGTATCGTTTGATTTTCTCGAACGCTTGTTGGCAAGCTCATCCCAAATGAATGAGACACCCTTCTTCATTAATTTGGTGAATGGTTGGCATCTTCTCGAGAGATTTGAGATAAACCTCCGGATGTACGCTAGTGGCCCTTGCAACCCTCTAAGCTCCCTGAGATTTCTTGGAGGTTGCATCTCCTAGACACCGCAGACTTTTTCTGGGTCAATGTGGATTCCTTTGGATGTAACCACAAACCCTAAGAATTTACCGCTGGCTACCCCCAGGAAGGATTTAGTGGGATTTATTTTTAGCTGATGTGCCCGCATAATATTAAACACCATCTTTAGATCTGCTATGTGATCGCCCTTGACACGGCTTTTCACTACAATGTCATCAACGTAGCATCCCAGTGTTTTGCGTATGTGCTCGTGAAAAATTGCATTTATAGCCCTCTGGTATGTTGCTCCAGCATTTTTTAATCTGAAGGGCATGACAGTATAGCAGTACCCCCAGAGGCGTCCTGGAAGATGTATGCTTTTCATCATCAGGGTACATCTTGATTTGATTGTATCCCGAGAATCCATCCACGAAGGACATCCGTTCAAACCCACACGTGTTGTCGATCATGACATCCGTGATTAGGAGGGGAATTCATCTTTTGGACAAGCCTCATTTAGATCGCAGAAATAAACGCAAACTCAGATCTTCCTATTTTTCTTGGTAAGGGGATGATATAGGCTACCCAATCGGGATGTTATTTCTGATGAAGCTAGAGTCTATGAGCTTTTTGACTTCTGACTGGATTACTTTCATTATTTCTCGACGGAACCATCGCTGCTGCTGTTTGACAGATTTCGCGTCTGAATTAATGTTGAGGCGATGCATAACCACTTGAGGATCAATCCCGGGCATGTCCTCGTAATTTCAGGCGAAAATATCTATATACTCTTGCACGAGAGATATCAGATCTTCCTTTTTGGAGGGTGATAAGCTTTCGCTTATAAAGATGGGCTTGGGATTAGCCTCATCTCACAGATTAATCTGGGTGACGTTATCCTCTGTGGGTGGTTCACATTGTTCGAAGCGAATATTCCAAAGAGTGTTTAGGTGTTTGATCCCAGGACTGCATCCGACCGGATTATTTCTTCATCTCTATCTTTCAGGCGACTTGTTGAAACCATGTTTACTGACTCTGAAGATGTTGTCGACATTGACATTTGACTCCCACGATGATGTGCCTGATGAGTAATTATGGTATAATGACCTTTCAGACTCAGAGGCTGACAGGATTGGAGTTGACATATAGCCTACCCCCTGCGAGTTCTCTAATAATAATCAAGGGTCTTCCCTTTTGGAACGAAAGACTGAAGTAGTGTTCTCCTTCCTTTGCCAAAGATCAAGCCATGACTCTTTGTTAAATTATACCCCATGTTCTCCATCATTCTGAGTACATTTGGCTCATAATAGGCGAATTGAGGGGATTCGTTCTCGCTTTCTAAGTTTTTGCGAGGCATTAATTCGGACTTGATTCTTTCAAAAAGAATTGGTTTTTGGCCTTTGCGTTTTGCTAGGACTATGAATAATGATTCTTATACATCACTGACGTCTTGATACGTCATGAGGGATGACCTCACTGGTGCATGCAATGATGTCAGAGCACCTATCGCCGACCAGGGGTCATCGTCTACATCGGTACTAGTGTCAGACGGCACTGAATCAGAAGCAAACACATAAAAGTAAGCCAACTCTAACTCTTCATTAATATACCACTGGCCTGTATCATTAGCGGGTTATTAACATCAAGTTTATTAATGCTCATTACAAGTAAATTTAATTCCCAATGGCACTTTTCTTCCACCTCTGGTTCAGTGTTTGCTTCATTACCAGAGTTTGGTTCCTCTGGCTGTGGATTTCGTTCATCTCCATAGAATCCTAGTATAGGAAGAGGTCTGTGAAATAGTTCTCTACCCCCCTGAACGGATGCCTTTCGGCCATCGACGTTCAGACTTTCCCACTTCCGTCGATATATTTCATGACTTGATGAAGAGTGGAGGGAACGATGGAGTTACAACGAATCCATGGTCGTCCCAGCAACAAATTGTACGAAGTATCAGCATCAATCACATAGCACGTCACTTCAGATCTTAGATCTCCAATCTGACATTTGAGTTTGATCTTCCTCATTGGGTGCATACCATTAGCGTTAAAACCATAGATCGTAGTTTGAGTGGCACTTATCAGTGGGTGGGGATGCCTAAGTGCTGCATGACCCGATGAGGCATAATAGTCAACGCGGATCCTAAATCTACCTGAATGTGGCTCACTTCAGACGATCCAATGTACCCTGTGAAATAAAGGAGCCTATCATGTTCCCCTTGACCTGCATGTCGTCTGGCGTGAAAGTGATGTAGGGGCATTTTGAGAGGCGTAGAGGTAGTCTTCTTTATTTTTCTCCTGTGGTTCAGCTGGGATTTGGGTCATGAAGACCTCAGCATCGGCTAGAGCTTCTCTTAGAGCTTCTCTTGTTGACTTGGACAGTCTTAGGAGCTCGTAAAGGGTGATCCTGGCTGCGATGTTGGCCAGTTGAGCCAAGACATCAAACCAGTAAGGCTCTGACGTTCCTTCTGCTTTGTCCTTCGGGTGAGCTTTAGAATACTGAAGCTCTTTCTGCTTCTCCATAGGTTGCTTTGTGGAGGGCTTGGTTAGCTCTGCAGTAGGTCCAGGTGGATTTGCCACTATCCGGTCATACTTCTTTAAGTACGACTATTCTTAACGAGTTTCGGCCACAAGTGGTGCATTCAGCTCTGTGGCAAGGACGATCGTCTCCTCCTCTAAGTCGGTTAGCGAGGGGACATCGGTCTCTGCTTCCCAAGAAGAGGCACATACCACATTACAGGGCGAGACTCTTGCTTTGCCTTTGGACTTCCTGTTGGTAACAGTAGTCCACTGTTGGCCTTCCTCAAAGTCAGGATGAACCCACATGATTTCTCCCTGTGGTGTAAGAACAGACACAAGAGCTTTCTTTTGCTGGTGATGCTGGTCTGTATTGATCATCCTTAATTCCCCTTTGGGGATGGGAACTACTCCATCCGGTGTTGGAGGCTGATTTCTGAACTGAAGAAATGATGTCATATTAGCCGTCAGTTTCTTCTGCTCTGGACGGAGCTTGAGCACTTCCTCATCAATCAGACTTGAAGAATATCTTTAAAGATATAACAACTCTTAGTGGGGTACCCCAACATCCTATGATACAAGTAGTAATTAGAATTGTCGGTCTTGCCGACCTCCTCAGGACATCTAGCTTCAAGAAGCTTTAATCTGTTACTCTTATTGAGTAGCTTGAATAACGAATTGACGTACTCATCCTTGAAGGAGTACTACCTGTTCGCATGCGACTGACTTGAAGAACCACCCCCTCTAGTTGGCTGAGATTTAAGGGGAAATTTTGTCTCTGTCGCCAATATATCCGTCTTCTTTGATTGAAAAGATACTTCTGGGGCGCGTCTTGTCGACTCTTCGGGTCTGAACTTGTTTTCTTCCGCCCTAACCCTGGCGACAATCTCTTCACCTGTTCACCTTGCTAGACCAATTGCTTCTAGATGCGGCTTTCTGCAACTCCTATCTGGTTAGGAGTAAAGTTTGTAAATTGTGATGACATGTCTCCACTAGGGTGGCCTTGGTCATATCGGTAGGACATTAGAGTGTCATATTCTGAAATTTTTCATAAATGCTTTGACTGACTCTCCCTTTCGTTGCTTTGTTTCCAGGAGAGTTGGTATGATAAACTCTAAGTGTCTTCGAAGAAGCGTGTGAGGAAAAGCTTCTCCAAATTATCCCAGTTTTTGATGGAGTCTTCAGGAAGTTTCATGAACCATTTGAAGGCGAGTCCCTTCAGAGAACTGATGAACAGACATGCCAATATGGCATCGCTATCTACTACATTCCCTGTTTGAAACTTGAAGTAGTAGATGTGTTGGTTCGGTGACCCTTTTCCATCAAAGGCCTATAGAGTCAGGGATTTGAACTTGGGAGGATATGGGACAAGATCCCATTCTGCCAGGTATGGCCGGACCACTCCTACTTCTTGGAGGCCTTTTCAATTGGTAAGGGCTTCCAGACACTGCTCTAATTGATTCATTCATTTGGAATGAGTACTCTCATTCTCTAGATTGCCTCCCTTTTTAGATGAGGATTTGGACAACTCGAATTGGACCATTCCTCCTCTTCTATGTGTGCAGAAGATGAACTTTCTCCTTCCTTCCACTTGTCTTTGGACTTTTTAGAAGAAGTTTGGGCATTTGACTTCTTCTTATCCTTGAGCAACTGTGCAAGCATCTGCTTGAGAGTATCAATAGATTCTTGTTGTGCACGAATCATATCAAATTGTTCACTCTGGATCTAGGCTTGCTGTTCCAGGCGCCTGATCGTCTCCTCAGGAGTGTTCGTCATATACGCAAAGGCTTCCTTCTCTACAGAAGAGATCGAGGCCTGTGATTCTGCCGTGGCAGAGTGTGATTCACTTACTTCAATGACCCAAGCTAGGGCACTATAGTCACTCGGGGTACCGCACTAGTCCGAGTGCGAGTATGCCAGTACACTCCTTCTGGTTCCGCATCAGACTCGTCAGAGCTGACTGCCGATTGTTTTCTCCTACTTTTGCTTGGCATAGTGCTTGGATCTACCATATTTGCAGTGACTTTGGGTATTCCGTGTCAGATAAGGTTCCCTTTTTGTGGGAATGACACCTTTTGGCTGATCGAGAAGTTGAGGTTAATCGTCAGAATACCGACTGGTTGCTCACATGTGAGCTGTAGTGATATTCAGAGAGCATTGTTGTGATGAGCCGTTCACAGCAATAGGATGAGCAACCTGATTAGTGCTTCTTTTCTTTGTCAAATAATCTCTTAAATCTGTCGGAAGGGGATCAAAGAGATTAGCCTCGGGTTTTCGAGGACTTTTCTGCTTCTGAGAACCATCCTTCCATCGTGAATCTGATGCAGGGTTCTGAAACGCGGAGCTCACGTTCTGTAAAACAGACGCGGCTCTCGCGTTTTGGCTTTAAAACATAGGTCTCGCGCCTCTGCAGAGAAGAGGCGCAGACCTCGTGTTGCTGATTGTTGTATTTGGCTAGCGACACTTGCGACACGTAGACTTTCTCAATTTCGCATTTAGTTGTAGAGACGCGGGTCTTGTGTCTCTGAAGAGAGGCACGGACCTCGCGTTGCAGAACGTCACATTTGGAAAGTAAAGCTTCAGATACACAAGCCTTGTCGGCTTTGCGTTTAGGTCTCCAAATGCGGACTTCGCGCCTCTGACATAGTTCAGAAGAGACGCGAGCTTGAGCCCTGCGTTCTATGTCTGTTGGACAGATTGCCGGATAGATAGTTGTTCTAGCTTCGTCTATAATTGACGCACGCGTCATCTCTGTTGACGTTCAGCGTTACGGTTACGCCGTACAAGTTATTGGGAATCCCTGGTAACTTGTAGCTCAGGAAGAGGACGGGCGGAAGCGGGCTGAATGTCAACAATATTGACCTCGCGGGTCTCGTGGGCGACGTTGACGCGGGCCTTACCTGTTATGCATCCAGCCACGATGTTTTCTGCGCAAACCGCATTCAGGGAAGCTTTTGAAGGGACCTGAGAGTGAATCTCTGAGGAGACTTTGCGGTACAGCCGCGCCCTAGGTCTCTTAGAGCTGGAAGAGAGGAACTCTTCATAGTTTTCCTGGTCGAATTTCACAACAAGTGATTCGACCACCTTTCCCATGCAGGTGACATCACCTTGCGTCACGACTTGCTCATCAGTAGAGAAAGTTGTCCCCAGCGGAGTCGCCGTCTCTTGTTTAGTGGGAAAAATTGAAGGCGTGTAAATTCTTTATTTAACTGTAAAGAAAGTTACAACGGATCAATAATCTAATTACAAGAGAGGGAGATATTCAAGCTCAAATCCTCCCTTTGTTTAGTGTTGGGTTCTTGATGCAGTGATGGAAAGTGAATCTTATTTTCCGTTGACCAGGTGAACTTCATGATCTTTTGGGAATCTTCTCTTTGGACAGTGGACGAAGTAACACGGTTTCTGTCCAACCAAAATCTCAAAGAGACTTTAGGTAAAAACAAACTTGAACTCAGCAAGTTGCTAGAAGAGTTTTACTCTTTTATATTTCTCAGCTGGAGATTCTGCTCTTTCTAAGGCTTACAACCAAATTCTTCTGACCAAACTTCTGACCCCTCTTCAATAGCAAACTGAGCTATTTATAGAGATTTCAGGGTAAAACTGTCCCCTAAAAACACTATATAATAGGGGTTAACTCCCTCATTACGTGGGCAGTAATTGACCCAGTAATGAGGGCAGTTATAACCAAGACGCGGGCGTTAAGCCTCGCGTTTTGCTATTGAAGTAATGCTTGAGAAACGCGAACTTCAAGTTCTGTGTTAAGCTTCCTGTGAGACGCAGGCTTCGGGCTCTGCGTCTAGGTATTGCATGGATGACTGAGTCGCAAGTTTCAAGCTCTGCGTCTTAGTCATTGCAGTGAAGTAAAGACGTGAGTTTCGACTCTTGCGTCTGTAGGCTGTCTAAAAATCACCAAGACAAGCCACCAAAACACAGAGATCCAAGATCCAGGCGCAAGGCTAAATGTGACAATCAAGACGCGAGAGATAGCCCGCGTCTCAGCATCAAGGCGCGTCAGCCCGAAGCCCGCGTCTCAGCATCAAGGCGCGTCAGCCCGAAGCCCGCGTCTCAGCATCAAGGCGCGTCAGCCCGAAGCCCGCGTCTCAGCATCAAGGCGCGTCGGCCCGAAGCCCGCGTCTCAGCATCAAGGCGCGTCAGCCGAAGCCCGCGTCTCAGCATCAAGACGCGTTGGCTCGACACCCACGTCTCGGTTGCAACCACCCCGATTATGGCGCCATCCACCGCCCATGTAGCGGGGAAGTTGGCCCTCATCGTGGAGCACTTTTAGGGGGCACGATCACCCCCTAAAAAACCCTATAAATAGTCCCGTCACTATTGAAGGGAAAAAAGAAGGACGACAATTAAGGACGACGAGAAGAAAAAAGACGACAATCAAAGGAGAGATCAACAACAGAGAGAGAGAAAACCCTTCAGCGAGCTTACTGAGTACTAGCCGCTCTTCGCCTACCTCCTCCTCTAGAGTTTTGGTAGACGGAGCTGAGTTACTCCCTCTACCGACCGAAGAGAAGATCCCCGACGGTCCGAACAGTCATCTGGTCAACGGAGAACAAGATTCACTCTCCACCGCCACACGAAGAACCCAGCACTAAACAAAGGGGGAATTCAAGATTCAATATTCCCCCTCCCTTGTAACCGGAAGATTAAGCCGGCTGTAATCTTTTCCATCTGATTCCAAGAAACGTTACACCAGCCAACCCCTCTCCGTGTCAAACAAGAGATGGCGACTCCGTTGGGGAATTTTTTCATCACTGACGAACAGATCGTGGCGCAGGATGATGTTCTCCGTAAGGGGAAGATGGTCGAAACACTCGTTGTCGAGTTCGACCAGGCGAAGTATGAAGAGTTCCTCTCTTCTGGCTCCAAGAGCCCAAAGACCCGCGTCTGCCGCAGGGTCTCAACTGAGAAGCTACCCGAAGCCCAATCTGAGGCTCTGCCGGGTGCCGATGCCCACTGTGCCGAGACAAGTTCGCGCGCCAACGCCTCCCAGAAGGCCCGCGTGACCTCAGGCACTGCTGTTGCGATCAACCGCGTCGCACAGAACACACGCGCTAACGCCTCCCAGAAGGCCCGCGTGGTCCCAGGCACCACTGCTGCTGCGATCAACTGCGTCGCGCAGAATACCCGCGTCAACGTCTCTCAGGAGACCCGCGTGGTGAACACTCTTGGTTCTACAAACCAGGATGTTGTTGGTTTCTCTCCACCTCCTCGACGCAATCGGAATGCTGAGCGTCGACAGAGGAGACGCGCGCGTCAACTCCAAGTCGGAACCGTTGGTTGTCTGACTGGGGGTAGACGCGGCGTACAATCTGATGCCTTGCCCACACCTCATCCAGTACGTGAGATCCGCGTTTGGAGACCCAAACGCGAGACCCCTCAAGTTGAGTCCTCTGAGGACCAACTCATCAAACGCCAGGGTGAAACCTCCGCGTCTTTTCAAACGCAGGAAGTACGCACTCATAGGCGTGGGGCCCAGCAGCCCACTCTCTCTCAAGCAACTCTGCCTAAACGCACCAGGCAGCAACGCGAGAGTCGCCGCGCGCGTCATACAGCCGCGTCATGAGAGCCGCGTCCCTGAAGTCTGCGTCCAGGCTGAACAGCACATGACCGTCTCCCGTCTTCGACGTCGCGAGACCAGTCTCTTTAATCCCCCTCCCATGGATTTGAGGGATTATTTGACAAGAAAAAGAAGTGCCAATCAAGCCACTTCGTCATGCTGCTATCAGCAACTCATCCATATGCTCTCTGGATGCCATTATGGATCAGGCGTGCACCAGCAGTCCTTAATCAGACAGCTGACCCTGATTCCCCCGTCAGCCAAAAGAAGACGCTCCCACAGGAGGAGAACCTTCTCAGATGTTGAATACCCGGAGCTTACTGCAAACATGACTAGCAGAAGCAAGGGAAAACAACTAATGGTCAACTCAGAGGAATCTGACTCTGAGCCGGAGGGGGTGTATCAACACACTCGCACCCGGACAGGGGCCATTCCCCCAATTGACTATATTGCCTTAGCCCGCGGCATTAGAATGGGTGGTTCTCACTCCGCTATAGTGGAGTCGCAAGCTTCAAACTCTTCCGTCGAGAAGGAGGCCTCCGCCTACATGGCAGACACTCCTGAGGAGACGGCCAGGCGTTTAGAACAGACGCAGAAGCACCAGATGGATATAATCGCCTCTCAACAGAGATCCATTGACTCCCTTAAGCATATGCTTGAGAAATTGCTTGAAGAAAGAGCGAGATCTCCTCCTAGACGACCGAAGGGGAAAGGGAGAAAGGGAGGAAGCCCACCCTCCGAATCTTCTGACGAGACACGACGATCTACCTCGGATGTGTCCAAGCCCTCGTCGCAGGCAAGAAGCGACCAAGACCAGGAGAAGACTCATGCTAAGAGGATGAGTCAATTGGAACGACGCCTCGAGGCCCTTGCCAATCGCAAGGACCTCCAAGAAGCTGGAGTGGTCCGGCCCTATCCGGCTGAGTGGGACTTAGTTCCATACCCTCCTAAGTTCAAGGCTCCAACCCTCCAAGCATTCGACGGGAAGGGGTCACCCAACCAGCACATCTACTACTTCAAATCCCAGACCGGGAATGTGGTAGATAATGACGCCATCCTGGCGCGACTGTTCATCGGCACCCTGAAAGGGTTGGCTTTTGAGTGGTTTATGAAGCTCCCGGAGGGTTCTATCAAGAACTGGGGGGATCTAGAGAAGCTGTTCTTGACACGCTTCTTCGAATATGACTCCGAAGTCACAATGCCCACCCTTTTAGCTACCAAACAGCGGAGAGGGGAGTCCGTCAAATCTTTCGTGGAAAGATTTCGGAACACGGCACTCCGGTGCCCAAGCGGTATGACCCAGGCCACCCTGGTGGAAACATGCCGCCACAATCTCCAAACCCCACTCCTTGCTCAAATAGGAGTTGCTGAAAGCCACACCTGGAAGCAGTTAGTCCAACAGGGTGAACAGGCTGAGGAGATTGTTGCCCGTGTCAAGGCAGAGGAAGGCAAGCTGCGGCCGGAAAGGTCGACAAGGCGTGCACCGGCACCAGACACCTCCCTCCAGACGAAGCGGAAGGATAATTTGGCGACGGAGACCAAATCTCCCACCAAACCTCAAACAGGCAGGGCAAGTGGCTCTTCAAGCCAGCCACGCCCCAACAAGCAATATTCCTTCAAGGAGGAACACGTCGATTCGCTCTTCAAGCTACTCAACAAGAGCAATCGACTGAAGCTCCCTGAAATTAGACGCCCGGAGGAAGTCGGCAAGACTGACAATCCCAACTACTGCATGTACCACAGGATGTTGGGACATCCTACCAAAAGCTGCTACGTCTTCAAGGACATTCTTCAGGCTTTGATTGACGCGGAGGTGCTCAAGCTCCGACCAGAGCAGAAGAAGGTCACGGCCAATGTAACGTCGGTCCTCCAGTTCGGGAGACAACCTCCAACGCCTGCGGGGGTAACTCCTATTCCAAGGGGAGAATTAAGAGTGGTCAACACAGACCCTCACCAGCAGCAGGAGAAGGGCTTGGTAGCCGTCCCTACACCTCAGGGGGAAACCATGTGGGTCCACCCTGACCTCATCGATGAACAACAATGGACTACTGTAACCAACAGGAAGTCCAAAGGCAAGGCAAAGGCTTCGTCCTGCCATGTGGTATGTGCTTCCTCCCGAGAAGCAGAGGATGATGTTCCCTCGCTGACTGATTCAGAAGAGGAAATAATAGTCCTGGCCGCAGAGCCCAGCCAACCGATAGCGGGGACCCGTTCAGGACAGGCATACTTGAAGCAGTACGGCGAGACGGCAGCGGCTTCTCCGCAACCAGCCGTAGAATCAGCCAAGCCCTCCACGAAGCCACCTGTGGCAAAGCATAAGGAGACTCGGTTCTCTCGAGCCCTTCCAAAAGGTGCAGCGGAAGGATCCTCGATACCTTACCACTTCGATGTCTTGGCTCAACTAGCCAACATCCCGGCACGCATCACCTTGTATGAACTCCTGAGGCTATCAAAGTCAACCAGAGAGGCTCTGCAAGAAGCTCTGGCGAATGCTGAGGCCTTCGTGACCCAGGTGCCGAAGGAGGAAGATGTAGAGGACTGCCTCCACACTTCCCAGAATGCCCCCTGCATCACCTTCACGGTAGATGATATGCAGGTGAAAGGGAAACATGATCGACCCCTGTATTTCACAGGTTACATCGGATCATCTGAGGTGAACCGCATTCAGGTAGATCCAGGGTCCGCATTGAGCATTATGCCCCGCCGAGTCATGCAACACCTCGGCATCCCTACTCACCGTCTGAGCCCTACACAGACGACCATCTACGGGTTCAATGCCAACGGCACCCGTCCAATGGGGAAGATCAAGCTCAAGTGCCAGATTGGGAGCCTCAAGTCGGAGGTGACATGCTATGTCATCGACGCCGACACTTCCTACAATCTGCTGCTAGGACGACCATGGATCCACCGCAACTCCATCGTTCCCTCCACTCTTCACCAAGTCATGAAATACATTGACGCGAGTGGGAAGGTGCAAACGTTGGTTGCCGAAAGGTATCCGTTCAAGGGGGTCGAGAATTATTTCACGGATTCCCTTTTATATCAGGATCCGGTGGACGAAACCCCGCAACCGGAGGCGCCAGACTCTGGTAATGAGGCTGACACTGAGCCCGAGCAAGAAAAGTGCCTGTGGGAGTTAAAACCACTTGTAAAGAGCACTAATAAGCTCGATGTTGATAATACCACCGACGATGCAGGCGGTTGGTATATTAATGAGAATCTAGACTTTGAATATTTTTCTGCGTGTGCATCCGATTCTATACCGTCGGATACTACTACCGACGTAGACGATGACATCTGGTCGGCAATGGATGCTTTGACATCATTGCATGTACCAGTAAAATCATCTTTCGGGACATACCAGGATAATGGCGATGCGCAGGAATCTATATTCTTGGTTCCGGCAAGACGAAAAGGCCAAAGACCAATACTTTTTGGGCGAATCTCGTCTGAACCAATGCCCCGCGAAGAATCGGAAAGCGAGGCGGAAAGCGAGGAGGAATCCCCTCAGCTCGACCATTATGAATCGAAAGCACTTAGAATGATGAAGCAAATGGGGTACGATATAACCAACAAGCCCGGGTTGAACTTCGGCAAAGGAAGGAGGACGCTACTTCGATCCTTTGTGCCAAAAGGGAAGGCCCCCGATTATTATCATCGGACGCGCAGGGGGTTGGGCTATGTATCAACTCCGGTCCCATCAGCCTCTAATTCTCAAGAATCGTCGAGCGACGATTGCTCTTCAGACACGTCATCATGGGAGTCAGATGTCAGTGTCGGCAACATCTTCAAAGGGCTTTCAGTAAACATGGTTTCAACAGGCCATCTGGAGGATGAAGTTGAAGAAATGATCCAACCTGTTACAGATCCTTGGATCAAACATTTGAATGCTCTTTGGGATATCCGCTTTGAACAGCGTGAGCCACCCACAGATGACAAGGTTGTTCAGATCAACCTAGGAGATGAGACCAACCCCAAGCCCATCTTCATAAGTGACGGCCTGTCGCCTCCAGAGAAGAAAGATTTAATATCTCTTGTACAAGAGTATATAGATGTCTTCGCCTGGAATTATGAGGACATGCCTGGACTTGATCCTCAAGTGGCTATGCATCGCCTCAACATCAATCCGGACATGAAGCCTGTTAAACAACAGCAGCGACGGTTCCGTCCAGAGATAATGGAGGCAATTCAATCAGAAGTCAGAAAGCTCATCGATTCTGGCTTCATCCGGGAAGAACAACATCCCGACTGGGTAGCCAACATCGTCCCCGTCGCCAAGAAGAACGGGAAGATCCGGATCTGCATCGACTTCCGTGATCTAAACGAGGCCTGCCCCAAAGACGAATTCCCATTGCCAATCACAGATGTCATGATTGACAATACTTGTGGATTCGAGCGAATGTCCTTTATGGACGGGTTCTCAGGATACAATCAAATCAAGATGTATCCCGATGACGAAAAGCATACCTCCTTCAGGACTCCTCTAGGGGTATATTGTTACACCGTCATGCCCTTCGGACTGAAAAATGCAGGGGCAACATACCAAAGGGCCATGAATGCCATTTTCCATCAGCAAATGCGGAAAACGGTGGAATGCTATGTCGATGACATCGCGGTGAAGAGTCGCACTAAAGGTGATCACATAGCAGACCTGAAGGTGGTCTTTGACATCATGCGGGTTCATCAATTGAAGATGAACCCCACCAAATCCTTCCTGGGGGTAGCCAGTGGAAATTCCTAGGATTTGTTGTGACTTCCAAAGGAATCTATTTGGATCCAGAGAAAGTCCGCGCTATCCAAGAGATGCAACCCCCCAGAAGCCTCAAGGAGCTCAGGGGATTACAAGGACGATTGGCGTACATCCGCAGGTTCATATCAAACCTTTCCGGGAGATGCCAACCCTTCGCCAAGCTGATGAAAAAGGGTGTTTCATTCATTTGGGACGACGCTTGTCAAAAAGCGTTTGAGGAGATCAAACACTACCTCACCCAACCACCAGTCCTTGCAGCTCCGGTGTCCGGAAAGCCTTTCCTGGTGTACGTCCGAGCAATGGATCATTCCTTGGGAGCTCTACTAGCTCAGAATGATGAACAAGGACGAGAACAGGCAATCTACTATCTGAGTAGAACAATGATCGGAGCCGAACATCGGTACAACCCGATCGAGAAGGAATGTCTGGCACTAGTGTTCGCCATCCAGAAAATGCGACACTATCTGGTAGGCCAGACTATAAATGTCATATCAAAAGTCAACCTTTGAGGTTACTTATGACAAAGCCTTCTTCACTAAATGGCCGGCTGGCAAAATGGGCCATATTGCTATCACAATATGAGATGCATTTTCTGCCACAAAAGGCTATTAAAGGGCAAGCGGTGGCGGACTTCTTAGCTGAACACCCCGATCCGAGGGCAGCCAAACTCTATGAGGATCTCCCAGATGAGGCCGCCGAAGTCTACCTGACTCAGACATCGTTCGAAAGTCAAGTATGGCAACTTTTCTTCGACGGTGCATCAAGGACAAGCCCGAAGGGACACGTAGTGGCGGGGGTAGGAGTAGTACTTGTCTCCCCACAAAATTATGTGATTCCCCGAGCTATCTCGTTAACCGAGCCCTGCTCCAACAATGTGACGGAATACAACGCTCTTTTGATTGGGATGCAATTCGCCGATGAGATTGGCGTTAAAAATCTCGAGGCTTACGGTGACTCTAAACTCATCGTCAGCCAAGTTCGCGGAGAGTACGAGGCCAGACATGAAGATCTAGTACCCTACTACAACGCGACAATTCACATGGCCGAAAGGTTTTCAAACTTCTACATCGACCATGTACCGCGCAGGCAAAATGCACATGCGGATGCACTCGCATCCCTCGCTGCTTCCTTAGCTCTTCCAGCTGGAGCAATGGAGAAAGTATTCGTCTATAGCCACGACCTATACTGTCCAAAAATTCCCCTCGGAGACTACCCGGGGTCAGCGGGAGATCGTCGCGGTAAAGAAACACTTGAAGTGTCGACCGCTTCAGGGCTTAAAGACTGGCGATTCCCCTACATTGATTTTGTCTTATACGGCATTCTGCCCGAAGACACCAAGGAGGCGGCCGCCATTCGGAGGAAAGCCCCAAATTCTACTATAATGCGATTTCGCGAACATTGTATCGTCGATCGCATGACGGGATCCTGCTCCGATGCCTCTCATCAAAAGAAGCCAAGGAGTATTGAAAGAAGCCCACGATGGTACTTGTGGAGCTCATCAACCTGGCCCGAAATTGGCACATCGACTCCAAAGGATGGGTTACTATTGGCCCAAGATGATCGCCGATGCTGTCACTTATGCTAAGAGATGTCACGCCTGCCAAATACACGGCGATTTCATCCATCAAGCACCAGGGTACCTCCACTCTACGACCTCTACTTGGCCGTTTGAAATGTGGGGGATGGACGTGGTTGGCCCTATCAGCCCACCATCATCGAAAGGACATCGGTTCATTCTAGCGATAACCGATTACTTCTCTAAGTGGGCCGAAGCTATCCCTTTGAAAGAGGTGAAATCTTCTAACGTGATCAAGTTCGTGAAACATCACGTTATTTACCGCTTCGGTGTGCCTCGGCGTATCATCCATGACAATGGACCCCAGTTCATCAGCCAGGCTTTCCAGAGATTCTGCGCGAAGTTCAGAATCCAGAGTGTGTCCTCAACGGCATACTATCCTGCTGCTAACGGTCTTGCAGAAGCCTTCAACAAGACTATTGGCAAGCTTCTCAAAAAGTTCGTCTCGAAAAGTCAACGAGACTGGGACGACAAGCTGGGTGAATGCTTATGGGCCTACCGCACAACGGTGCGAACCCCAACTAAAGCCACGCCATTTTCCTTGGTATACGGATGCGAAGCCGTCCTTCCATTGGAAATACAAATTCCCTCTCTACGCGTCGCCTTGACAGCGGAAATGACAACTGAGGAGAAGCATCAGCAGCGACTCCAGGAGTTGGAAGCCTTGGACGACAAGCGTTTGCAGGCCCAACAACAAATCGAGCTTTACCAAGCTCGTATCACCAGAGCCTTCAACAAGAAAGTCAAAGCGCGAACTTTCAAGAAAGGCGACCTTGTCTTAGCTGTCCGAAGACCCATGGTCATGACGCACAAGACAAAAGGAAAATTTCAGCCCAAATGGGAGGGACCATTTGTGGTAGAGTCAGTCTACTCGAATGGATCATATCGCCTCATAACTTCAAATGGTGATACACTCATGATGCCGATCAATGGCAAATTCTTGAAGAAGTACTATCCTTAATAGTACTCTTCTTCCGATCAAGTTAAAAGTACACCTCTGATCAAACATCCGACGCCCTCGACGGCTAAGGATAGAGGAAAATGTTGGCCTTTAAGCCCAACATAAGTCCTCGACAACTCACCATGCTGAGGGGAATAGCATGGCTAGCCCAACTCAAACGGTAGTTGGTAAAGGCATGTCAAACCCGTTGACAGCTGAGGATTTGCTAAAAATCCTAAGGGACACGTTCCCATTTGATCCGACGCCCTCGACGGCTAAGGATAGAGGAAAATGTTGGCCTTTAAGCCCAACATAAGTCCTCGACAACTCATCATGCTGAGGGGAATAGCATGGCTAGCCCAACTCAAACGGTAGTTGGTAAAGGCATGTCAAACCCGTTGACAGCTGAGGGTTTGCTAAAAATCCTAAGTGGACTCGAGTCCACTCTTTCCTCCAAAGTCCCTTACCAATTCTCGTCCATAGAATGGTAGGACCACAAAGTGCAATCATTACTACATTAACACTATACCTCTGGTAATGAATACCCTTTGTCGGGTATAAACTTTGCTTGTTAACTCTGCATAGAGTAACAAACTCTCAAATTTGCCAAGTTAACACTATACCTCTGGCATTTCAAATTCCACTTGTCAATTCTCATCAATAGAATGACAGGTCCTCAAATTGCTCTTATCACGAGCCAATTCTTGTCAAGTTAACATTACACCTCTGACAAATTACTGTTTAAGTTAACATTACACCTCTAAGCAGTACATCGAGTGCCTGTCAAGTTAATATTACACCTCTGATAGTCACCTTCTTCAGACTTCCGTATCGAAGCTGAAATGGATGATGCCAAGTTAACACTACACTTCTAGCATCCGAGTCATCGCTAAGTTTAACAATACACCTATGGCCATGACCTTTCCTCGACTTCTTCGTCTAAGTCGAGATGACCAATGCTAAGTTCAACATCACACCTCTAGCATTACCTCACTGTTAAGTTAAACATTACACCTATGACAGTGACATTCTGAGTTAAGTTAATATCACACCTCTGACTCACATCCTTGTCGAGTTAACACCACACTTCTGACAAGACTATCTCCAACCCGTTAAGTTAATATCACACCTCTAACGGTAAAAGCTTTACTAGATTCCTCGCGGGTCTAGTTTCACTTGTTATTCTCTTCAACAGAATAACAGGTCCACCTAAAGACATTGTTAGGTTAACATTACACCACTGACAATGTTTTATCAAATTCCCCAGCTGACCTTGAATCAAGTCAATCCTAAACACTTGACAAAAGTTCACCTTCTCTGGGAGTACGCATTCCCCTGTCACTTTCTTTTATAAAGTGGCGGGTCCACCAAAATCATTCTTTTGCTTCTAAAACAAAACATTCAAAACAACAGAAAGAGGCAAAAAGAAAAGTGTCACTTTTATTCATATCCAAACACATGAAAGTGATACAAAACGCTCTCTTATACAATAAGATTGAGTGTTACAATTAAGGAGTACAAAGAAGTCCCTCTCTCTCTCTCTGAGGCCGTACTCACTCCTTGAAGCCGCATCTGATCCTAAGTGCATGATGTCTGAAGAAGTGCCAAATTGTGGCGACTGTTGGAACCGATTGCACTTTGATGCACGACGCCAACTTCGAAAGCGCCCTAGCTGACTAAGCTAAGAGCAATGGTGTTCTTGAGGTCCGGTGGCAACAGAAGGTCCTTCAACCCTTCGTTCAGGCGCGTCTCTTTCCCTAGCAGACCATCCAACAAACATGGAGTCACTACTGGGGTGAGAGAGAAAGTTTAGGAGTCATCACAAAGGATGCTACCCTCCACTAGGTCCAGCGACAACAGAAGAGCCTGCAACCCTTCGTTCAAGAGTTGATCTTTCCCCCGCAGGCCATCCAAAGGACATGGACTGTCCTTGATGTTACTTCTGGGATGGGAGAGGAAGAGGATCCTCTCCGCCACCGCAACCGCCGGAACCTCCTCGCCGTCATACTTGACCTGACCATCTCTTGCCATCAGGCAAGAGTGGTGCAGGAGATCTGAAGAGACCTTGGCGAGATTTGGGTCCTCTTCAGAGATATAATTTACTCTCTTACAAACGACGAGGACCATAATTTACTCTCTTACAAACGAACATTGAGCAAGCTCGCCGGTTGAAGCACTCTTCCAGGAGACCAGCGAACCTGCAAAGAACAAATAAGAGAATCAGAAAATCTGGAACTTAGTATACTTTAACAAAAGAAAACTAAGTAACAGACGCGGCAGTCATTGAAGACTTCAGACGCGGAAATGATCTGCACAGTCAAACCACCGCGTCAGCAGAAACAGACGCGAGTCAAAACTGTGCCACTCCCAGGATTCAAACGCGGTCTCAGTTTGCACCCGCGTCTAATATACTAGACGCGAAAAACTTCAAACGCCGAAAATTGCCATCTCTCTGTTGGGTGAACAGGAGTTGCAAGATTCAGGTCTGAAACGCGCCAAGGTAATAGCCATGAGCAAAGCCAGCGTCAAAAGCCCGCGTTCAGAAAAGTTCAAGTCACCAGCACAAATTCCAGAATAGGAATGCACCAGAATTTCATTCGGATGCCTATGCCAAAATACGGCTATGGACATCATCGGGGTGACATACCAGCAGAAACCTCTGTCCAGAGTTGACCTCTTTTGCACCCAAACGCGGGTGCGCAGGATGACATGAGAGAGGATTCCTTCTGAAGAGACCAAACAGAGGCATGAGAGCTCTGGGTCATCTTCATCCATGGGGTCACCTTCATCCATGAAGACGGTTCTCTGAAAGATAATTCAAGGCGAGACTTCTCTCGGAGCAAAACAAATGAAAACAGTCTAAGTTGGATTGTTAAAGAGGAAGAGGGTGCACTCTATTTATAGGCAGTCCCTAATAACTGTCATTAATGGGGCATCAATCGGAACCGTCGCGCACAACTGTCAAAGCCCAATCAAAAACGGACGCGTGGAGCGCTGCTTTGGAAACCGTCGAAATGCGCCGGTTTTTCAACCGCCAGCGTCGGTTCTGCATGCAAGAGCATTAACGCCTGAACCCAATAAGAGGCTGACGCGTGGATAACTGTCTTGGGAAGCAACGGATGACCCGGAACCCCAATCGACGGTGAAGACTTGACGTTCAAAGATCTCCTAGAAATCTTTTGAAGTCATGCTGCATTGAACGCAGATGGGAAAGTCGCTCGAGGCTGCGTATCCCGTGTCTGATCGATTCGCGTCTTTCTTAGCAACCGCGTTTCACTCTGTGATTGACGCTGCGTCTCACTCCATGGACTGACGACCGCGTCTCACTTTATGGATCAATGCTGCGTCTCATCAAGAAGACCGCGTTTCATTCTGTGATTGACGCTGCGTCTCACTCCATGGACTGACGACCGCGTCTCACTTTATGGATCAAAGCTGCGTCTCATCAAGAAGACCGCGTATCACTCTGAGATTGATGCTGCGTCTCATCAAAAGGACTTAGTAAATCTAAGTTCCTGTGGACTGACGACCGCGTCTCACTTTATGGATCAATGTCGCGTCTCATTAAGAAGACTCAGAGTCAAGGCCGCGTTTCATTAACAGGACTTAGTCTCACCTAAGTGCCAGTTACCAAAGAGTTGGATTCGCCTACAGCTGAGCAAAGAAGATGGAGCAAAATTTTTCAAACTTTTATTATAAACAGTAAAAGTGGATACAAACACTCTAAACAGAGTGTCCTCTTCTTTACAAAAAAGGGGAAAAAGAAAAGAAGGCTAAATGTCCTGGTTCGCCAAGGTACGGATTTGTTCCCTAAGGCGGTGAATCTCGTGTTGGCGCATTCTTTCAGCTTCCATAATAGCCCGGTCCCGCAGCTCCTCTTCAGATAAGAAATTTCTTGCGGCCAGCTGCGCTCGCAGAGATTCCACCCTGGAAGAATGTAGAGACAGACTCTCTTCAGCTCGCGCCCTAGCAGCTTGTTGCTCCTCTAGCTGCTTCTTGATGATAGCAAGCTTTTCCTCATTGAGCGCAAGCACCACTTCTGCCTTGGCAATGGTGTCCCGAGCCCTGATGATGACTTGCTCTGTGCTCTGCATGACAAGCTCGGATTCCCTTGAATCGCCAGCTAGTTTCTGACATTCAGCCTGGGAATATTCGAGATTGCGGATCTCTGCAGCGATTTGTGCCTCCGCCTCCTGACGCTCTCGTTCTTGAACAGCTAGGAGCCTAGTCAGGGTGGCCTGGGCCTCACTAAAAGAGCTAGCATCTTCCAAAGACTCCAGCTCCTGCAGGTAGTCTCCCAGTTGCTCTACCACCCGTAGACACGCCTTGGCAAGTGAAGGGCCTCCAGTTAATTCGACGTTCACGGCCAGATTTTTAAGAAGCGTCTGGGCAAATTGGAACGTGTTGTTTCCACGTAAGATGAGATCAATACATGATCTCATCGAAGCGAAGAATTGCTGCACCATCTGACGTGCCAGTTCCCCCATGTCTTCACCACCTAGGAAGCTTCCCGACCCCTTTTCTGTCACAGGATAGGGGATATAAGGCGGATCTTCTCGCACAAGAGTCGTGCTGGCCGACGAGACAGCAAGAGCTGGACCGGCCGCTGACGCTTCCGGAGGTATTACCTCTGCAGGAGCCTCCACAACCAATGAGGGAGTAGTAAGCACGACCTCCTCAGAAACCTCCACCGAGACCTGAGCTGTATGGCCTTCTGGAAGGGTGCCAACCATCAGACCCTCCACCTGAACCCCCTCGGTCCTCTCTGCAAGTTATCGCGATGTTAGCCACAATGATAGAAGAGCTAAACATTTAAAGCATCAGAGCTGCCTTACCAGGTTGGAGGTCCGGAGACGTCAAATCCTGCGGAGCGGAAGTCTTCTCGGCTTCAGCAGTAACCTCCTCGCCTGGCAGAGTGAGAGCCTCCTCAGCCTCAGTGGTTACTTCCTCTTCTGGCAGAGTGGAAGGCTCCCCAGTTTCAACAGCTGCCCCCTTTGAGGGTATCTCAGCAGCCGAGACCTCAATCCCCTCGGGCCGGGTCAACTCTTTCACCATCTCCTCGATACGCGAGGAGGTTGTAGCCTCAGCATCTTCGGTTGGCCCTGCAGCATAAAAGAAGAATGTTAGAACATCCTCTTCAATATGCAAAGAGAAAATTAAACAGAAGATGGAAAGAATACCTTCAGTAGGGATAATCGCCAGCGATGGTGCAGTCGATGGCTCACCCTCATGTATTTCCTCCTCCGAGATGTGGAAGAATTTGCTCTGATCAGGAAGAGCGGGTTCATCGCCATAGTCGGTCTCGTCTTCGAAGTCGCTTTCCCCCGATAACGAAGAAGACGACAGCGCAACGCGAGGAAGCTCCGCAACAGGAGCCTTACCTCCAATCACCCCAGTGGTAGGACTAGGGTCGACTGCCCTAAGACTGGAAATGAAGATGCTAGGAGACCCCGGCTGCTGTGCCTCGTCTCTCCCATCATGAGCAGAAGATGGCTCGGGTTGAACTGAGAGGCCTGCAATCTCAACATCCCCTCCAGTCATTATGTCAACCTCCAGTGACTCGTCATCTTCGGCGGCGGTGGACTCTTCAACAAGCTCCCCTTCCTCCACGGTCTTGCTGCGCGACCTAGGAGCACGGACTAGGGTTGGGAAATCTTCATCTTCCGACGGTTCCTCAACCCTAACAGGGACGTCTTCAGGAGGAGCCTCAACTCTGGCAGAGATGTCTCTGGATCGAGAGACTTCAGCCGTTAAGTCCCTCCGAGCCTTCTTTGGGGCAGGCTCAGCGATAGAAGCAGAGCGTCGATGACGCTTGCTCGCCAACTGCTTAGACCTCCTGGCTGGTGGCTCCACCCTTGTCGCTGGTGGCTCTGCCCTTGCCGGTCACAGCTCCGCCCTCACTGCTGGGGGCTCCCTCCTCGATCTTCGCCCGACCTCCTTTTGGGCCTTCAGGTACTGTTCTACGAGTTTCGTCGGTTTACTAGAATCAGTCCTGGCCTCGAGACTTGCATTGATGCTCTCAATGCATGAAGACGCCGGGAAAAAGTCTGGCGTTTGGATGGCTTGAGAGTACCAAGTACAGAAGCTGAAACTCGTACGGCACTTGGGCCCCTCGAGAGGTAGACGAAAAGATACTCCCGTCCCTCCAGCCACACTATAGTACCAGGCCCGAGCACCCTCGAACAGGTTCCCTTCGAAGGCAAGCCTAGCATTGGGGTTCCCGACATAGAGCTGATCATAGCCGAACTGTCGAGCGAAGCGACTCGGCATGTACGGCTCAATGGTACATGACGTCCCCTGCCGGAAAAGCACATATCCGGGCCAGATATTTAGCAACCACCAGAAGGCCCCCGCGGATAACCTCGTGAAGTCATCTGGGCCAACAGAATCAACAAGTAGATCCCCGAAAGATGCATCAGGGATCTGGAGGAGGCAGCGATTGAGCTGGTAGTTGGCAGGGTCTGAAAGGCACTTCCGGACGTAATATATGTAAGGATCACGCCATTTTGAACCCTCCAACCGCTGTACGAAAGGGACAGAATTCTCCCTCCAACGCGCTGCCGTCATCAAAGAAGGGCAATGCATCACGTACCAAGCAATAAGGTACGTGTAAGGCAGCTCGACACGAGGGTTGGGACGCTTCACCGTCGGACTCCCCTCTGAGTCAACATACGGCTTTCCCTCGGAGTCTGCAGTTTTTGGTGGCTCGCAGAAACTCTTAGTGAGCGCCCGCAGCCCGCTCTGAATACCAGCCGCCACGGCCGGGAGAAGGGCTATGGGGTTCCCATGAGCCAGGAGCACCGCCGGGTACACCACGTCAGCAACAATGACTTCATGCGGCAGTGTGGGCACCACACAGCGCTTCAGCCACAGCATCAGAAAGCCCGCCAACAGCGCCCGATCGGAGATAGGAGTCCGGGCTTGATGGTGAAAGCTTTCAAAAACCAAGTCAGGGTCGAAACCATCCTCGTTCGACTCCGTGGTGTAGAAGCTGTTCGGAGCCTGGTCGATCCTGTCTTCGATCTCCCTGTCAGAGCTGGGATCCAATCGGGTTATCCGATGGTCTTTGGTGTTGACATTATTGAACAAGTAACTGGCCCACGACAGTTGCTTGACTCCCTGCGACCGCCATTTGGTTATCTGGCCGCAAATGTGGAAGTGACATAGCACTTCCCAGTAGGTCTCATATATGAGGGGAAACTCCTCCTTCACATAGCGAAGCTCCACAGCGGTCGGGACATATTCCTCATAGGGAATATCCCCTGTCGACAGCCCCGAGACCTCGTGCAGCTCGTGCAGAGCAAGGCCCATTTCTCCGACCGGAGTGAAGAACGTCCCCGTCGAAGGATTATAACGCTCTAGAATCCCGAAGAAGTTCTGAGAGCTTTGAGGGATCCCCCACTGCACGGCCCTGACTGCCGAGTACAGCCCCACACGCTTTAGCAGGTCCCCGAGCTCGGTAAGAACAAAGCCGACCATCCTGCCCCACCAATAGTTCTCCGTGGAACGGACCCACCCCGGCGCACGGAACCCAACTGGGTAGTCACCCTCCGCCTCCATGAAGGCGTTGAGGAAGGTAGTGCCAAGTTGTGGTATCTCCCCGGCTGGAACCTCAGTCCTGCGCGACCCAGGGAAAAGGCCGATAACTGACCTGTCATGGCTATCATGACGGTATACTTTGTGGGAGCCCAAATCACCGAGAGTGACCTCGGGAACATATCGAGCAAGGTCCCATTCCATCTTCCTAGGGACGGACATATGCTGGAAGTAGGACAGCGGGAACATCCTTTCCATGTCTGGAAGAAAGAATCTTCCACCCTTTATCTGACGGAGCCATTTGTAAGTCCCGTCATATACGCGATGGCCGCCATCGTGGATACGATCTCCGAAGAAGAAGGCAGGCTTCTCCAGTTTGATGCCAGCATCCGTTGCAAATGCTGCATCAGTCATGAGCACCCGAAGAGTCCTCATGTCAACATTTGAGAGCCTCTCTCTGCGATCCGGTGATTTGTCAGCAGTCACAGGAACAGTCCTTTGCAATACAAAAGTCAAATCCCGGTCAGCACCACCTACATGACCAAAGTGGCACTTCTTGGCGAGTGAAGTAGCAGGGCGTGGTGCTGCAAAAAGAAAAGGACACTTAGTTAGATACTCTATCAAAAGCATAGAAAAAAATGCCAAGTGTTCATAATCCGAACGCAGAAGAGACTGGACGCAGGAGTTATAAAATCCGCGTCCAGACCTGCGCATCAACGCAGAAGAGACACTGGACGCAGGAGTTATAAAATCCGCGTCCAGACCTGCGCATCCACGCAGAAGAGGCACTGGACGCAGGAATTATCAAATCCGCGTCCAGACCTATGGGATCGGCGTCTCCACAACATTCTCCTTGATGTCACTTCTGGGGTGCGAAAAGAAGGGAGTTATCCACCTTAACCTTTCCACTACCATAATCGCCAGAAGTTAAGGAGGGTAACCCCCTTCCTTTCACATCCCCAGATGTCGAAGTACTTGGACTCGGGTGCCAGATTCATCAAAATCAGCAGCTGATGAAACAGAACGCAAGGATCAAATCCGCGTTCTGTAAACTAAGTCCGCGTCTGAACCCTTCACAAATAAAAAATATTCTAAGTGAAGAATCTGAAGCGCAGGACTCAAGCGCGCGAGGGTCCAAACCCGCGCCTCGGTTATCATCCCAAAGACTGCGTCTGGGAATCAAACACGATCTGAAAATCACGTGTTAAGGGTTCTTAAAAGTTCTTTGAACTTTCTTTAAATGGCGAAACTTTCGCCTAAGAGGCCTTTACCTTGGAGACCTGGGAGAACGACGCCCTGTGCAGAGGAGGAGCCGCCCCTCTGGGCCTCGGCGACGGTCGCCTTTGAGGACGATGCAGTTGGCTTAGTCTTGGGTGCCATTGATGTTCAGAAATCTGAGCAAGGAGATGAACAACTTCAAAGATGAACAGAGAAGGAAATTCTTTTTTTCAGCGAGTGCGTTCGGAGAAGAAGATGCATCTCTCCAACTGTTGCCTTTTATAGGCACAGGGATTCGCGAAGATACGCGGCGCGTGGCCCGGTAGACGCTGCAGCGAGTCACCGCTTGACGCGTGTAACCAAATCATTTCTGAACGGAGAAGATCATGCGTCGCAACCCCGCCACGAGTCAGCAGTCGACACGTGGAGCAGTTCATTTAATGAACCAGGAAATCCGCGCGCCAAAAGGCGAAATTTCGCCGGTTCCCTAGGCCAGCTGGCGGCGTAATCATGACATGGCACAGAATTCGCGCCCAAAGAACGCACCTCCTCGATTGTCATGCCACGTCAGCCTCTCCATGAATGCATTTGGAAGGTCGCGTCTCTCTAAGAAATTCGCGTCCTTCCAGTCTGGCCAAATATCGCGTCTGCCTTCTGAAGATCAGTCGCGTCTCCATTGCCAAAGGACGCACGATTACAGAAATCGCGCCTTTACAGCAGTACCATCTCTGCTTTTTGAAAAAGAACCTGCGTTTGGCCTCCTGCTTCCGCAAAATCAGTTCAACAGTACACTGACGCAAGCAGACGACCAACCACTCCTGGCTTAAAGCGCGCCAATGATAGACTAAAAGCAATCGGGGAGGTTTAGACTGTGCATCTAAACACTCAACATGATCAACTCTGGGGCCTTCAAAGAGTTCAACAGTACACTCACGAAGACCAAATCCAGATAAGATCAAACCCGGAGCATCAACAGTCTAGTCATGAAGGCGAACTCAGCTAGAGTCCAAAGTATTTCGAAATCCGTCCCAGTTAACTGCGGAATGTCGAAAACTTTGGAGGGGGTTCTGTAGGCTGTCTAAAAATCACCAAGACAAGCCACCAAAACACAGAGATCTAAGATCCAGGCGTAAGGCTAAATGTGACAATCAAGACGCGAGAGATAGCCCGCGTCTCAGCATCAAGGCGCGTCAGCCCGAAGCCCGCGTCTCAGCATCAAGGCGCGTCAGCCCAAAGCCCGCGTCTCAGCATCAAGGCGCGTCGGCCCGAAGCCCGCGTCTCAGCATCAAGGCGCGTCAGCCGAAGCCCGCGTCTCAGCATCAAGACGCGTTGGCTCGACACCCACGTCTCGGTTGCAACCACCCCGATTATGGCGCCATCCACCGCCCATGTAGCGGGGAAGTTGGCCCTCATCGTGGAGCACTTTTAGGGGGCACGATCACCCCTAAAAACCCTATAAATAGTCCCGTCACTATTGAAGGAAAAAAAAGAAGGACGACAATTAAGGATGACGAGAAGAAAAAAGACGACAATCAAAGGAGAGATCAACAACAGAGAGAGAGAAAACCCTTCAGCGAGCTTACTGAGTACTAGCCGCTCTTCACCTACCTCCTCCTCTAGAGTTTTGGTAGACGGAGCTGAGTTACTCCCTCTACCGACCGAAGAGAAGATCCCCGACGGTCCGAACAGTCATCTGGTCAACGGAGAACAAGATTCACTCTCCACCGCCACACGAAGAACCCAGCACTAAACAAAGGGGGAATTCAAGATTCAATATTCCCCCTCCCTTGTAACCGGAAGATTAAGCCGGCTGTAATCTTTTCCATCTGATTCCAGGAAACGTTACACCAGCCAACCCCTCTCCGTGTCAAACAGCGTCTTGATACCTCAGTGATGCTGAGACGCGACTTTCAAGCTCTGCGCCTTGGTTATTGTAGTAACATTGAGACACGGGTTTCAACCTTCGCGTCTTGCTACTGCGCTAGTGGCCATGCTGCCTTATATCTGGAGTTTGGACTCTACTTTCTGATGACTTGCTGTAACGCCCGATCCTGGCGGATACGGAGACATTACTGCAACGTATATACGCAAGTCAGAAGTACCTCCACGTATATACGCTAAGCATCAGTACAGGCGAGAATCAGAGTACGAAAGCAGTGGTGCATTATACATTCCAACACATGAGTACAATTACAGAGTTATCACCAGAGGTGATCCGATATTACAATAATATTACATCACCTGATAGGCGCAAATGCGAGAATACAAGGAGCATACAGGAGTAAACAATGAAAGGCACTCACGAGTTCACTATAAGGAAACTCGAGAGGCACACAGGGGCCTGGGAGGATGTGGCTCTGGACGGTAGGCTGGAGATCCACGCTACCGCTGCGCCACTCTGATCAGCAACAGGAAGGATCCACACGCTCAAAGCTCCAAAACCTGGACATGAGAATCCAGGGGAGTTAGATGAAACTCCCCAGGCGAGTGTAATGCAAAAGCCAGGTGGCAAGCCAGGATGAGCACAAGTGTGAATACAACAATGGATTTCAAGTACAAAGGATATCAAGTTCAGAAAACGGGGGTTAGTACACAAATATAGTAGGCATGAACCAGTATATCATAATCATCATAAAACAGGAAATCCGATTACGAGCAAAACCGATTGCACAAGCTTAGGTCACGCTTCCATGAGACTAGTACGTCGAAGGAATAATCCAAACAAGGAAACCCTCATCCATATACCTTTATCTCATATCATCGTAACCAAGCACATACAATCACAAGTCACAAGGTAACCATAACGGGAACACATCACAGGCATAACAGGAGTACATAA
Organism: Agave tequilana; assembly: GCA_038442645.1. Lineage (NCBI taxonomy): Eukaryota > Viridiplantae > Streptophyta > Magnoliopsida > Asparagales > Asparagaceae > Agave > Agave tequilana. The sequence goes on along the minus strand of JAVJIF010004327.1, from coordinate 94,440 downwards.
CGGGAGTCATAACAAGAATCATAACAGGCACTTATTATTACTCGTCTGACCCATATATCTGGGTATGTGTCCGGGTGTACACCCCAACACACATACATCCATATATAAGCAAGGCGAGGGTTGTTAACGGAAGCAGATGGAGAACTGATAACACTTCTTATAGTAGTTCCCATACACCTGGGACCAGCTTGGAGGCCTAAAGTCCCCCTAACACGAATCTCCTGTGGGCCCTAAGTCCCACTAACACGTACCGCCAAGATTTTTATATTCCTTTACTATAAGCAAGATATCATTCCGGCATCCATCACTTCCTCCCATTCCCCGTGCAAGTGGTCCTTTTTATGGCTTATCACGATTATCAGATTACGGGAATAATTAGACATAACAGGAATAGCCCTACAGATTCAAGAGGTGGCCCCCACAGATTCAAGAGGTGGCCCCCACCGTGGATGGTGTGGCACTTTGTGCTGTGTGGCACTTTGTTCTTAGGGGATGGATTCTAGAGGTGGCCCCCACAGATTCAAGAGGTGGCCCCCACCGAGTGGTGTGGCACTTTGTGCTGTGTGGCACTTAGTTCCATTCAGGATAACAAGGCAGGATTCCCGTAATTGTGATAATCACAAGTCAAGTATTAACATAACAGGTATAACAGGTATAACAGGAGGCAGGTAACAAGTCATGAAAATATCATAACAAATAATACAAGTCCCGAGGATAAAGTCCATATTCAAGGAAGTGATCAATCACAGCAGTTAGCTAAAGATAGTCGACTAGGGATTCATGGGTAGTCGACTAAGCAAGGAGTTAGTCGACTATAACAAAGAGACAAGTCGACTAGCTAGGCTGCGTTTGGGAAAGCTGCGTTTCAGAGAACCGCGCGTTCAGAAAAGGGTCAGTCGACTAGACGCAAGGGGTAGTCGACTAGCATGCTGCGTTTCGCAAAACTGCGTCTCACGAAGTTGCGTTCCACAAGCCCGCGTCTTGCCACAAGTCCGCGTCTCATAAATCCGCGTTTCACAAGCCCGCGTCTCACAAGAAAGAGTTAGTCAATAAGGGATGAAAGAGTAGGCCGCGTTTCATGGAAAGGGTGCGTCTCTCAAGGTCGCGTCTCACATGGTCGCGTCTCACAAGGCCGCGTTTCCAAGAGCCGCGTTTCCCAGAGCTGCGTTTCCAAGATTCGCGTTTCAGGATGGTTAGTCGACTAGGAAGAATGATTAGTCGACTAATAGGGTGCATTCCAGAATAACCAGGCTGCGTTTCAAGGGTTTAGTCGACTTATGATTTGGGCAAGTCGACTAATACTGTAAAACAGTGAGCAGAACTGACTTTAAGAGTTATGATCTTATGTTGATAAACTACAAGTTAATCAAGTCTTTGGCGAGGAAAAACACTCGCGTAAGAAGGCAAGCGGATAGTGAGATTACTCGCCTAACAAGATCTTTGCTGCGTCCAACAAAGGGAAGTTCGGTCCCAATCCAAAAGGAGGGCACCGACCCTAAGTTTTGCCGCCGGAGGAGAAACACGGCCCCAATCCAAAAGGAGTGGCCGGTTCCAAGTTGTCGACGGAGAAGAACGCGGCCAAAATCCCAAGGAGTGGCCGGTCTCACAAAGTGATGGAGAAGAAATGGTAGTGGAGTTTGGTGAAGAAGTTGTGGAGAAGATGGAGTTTGGGTGAACAAGGGAAGCAAGAGAAGGAGCTCTCCCTTGGTGGCTTCTCTGTTGGAGGCTGCAGGAAGCAAAGAAGAAGAAGAAGAAGTAAAATGAAGAGAAAGAGAAGGAGAGGGGGTATTTATAGGAGTTGAGTTTGTGAAGTGAGTAAATAAATAAAGGGAAGGGTGTTTTTGCAAAATTGAGGGGGATTGATGTCTCTTGGCCACATGGCCGGTTGTGATGAAGAAAAAGGAGTGGGGGTATCTTGGAAATGATGTTTTGGAAGAGAAGTATTAAATGAAGAGAGAGAAAAGAATGTATCATGATGTTGTACTCCATATAAGACAAAAGAAGCAAAAGGTGAGACTTGCGTTTCACCCACACAAAACGCAGCCCTCACCTGCGTTTGGGCAAAAAATGGTTTAAACGCATGGATTAAGCCGCGTTTAGAGAAAAGCCAAAAGCTGCGTTTTCAACAGAGGAGAGAGAAAGTCATGATAATTGATGGGATTTGATCTGAAGTGCATTAAATGCGGAATGGGGAGGATCTTCACAATAAATGCGGAATCCCAGGTAGGTGAGATCCGCGTTTGAGGAAGGAGAGAGAAAATGGAAAAAGACAAAGTGGAATATATGGGACAATCTCCTCGGTATCTGGGAAAATACCGGAAAAGCCCAAAATAAAGTAATCCGGAAAGTCTCCCAAAAAATTCCCAAAAATCATAAATATTATAAAATGATTTTTGGTGAAATCGGTTTTCAAAGATTCAATCTCATTTTCAAGATAAAAATCATAAGGTAAACCGTCAATCTCGGTATACGCCGGATTGGCCGGGTTTTTCAATAATTTCAGAAAATTCTTAGAAAAAGTATCTAGATGGAAAATGTAATTTTAAGAAATAATGTCTAAAGGCACTTCTGGAGATTCCAAACCGTTTGTAAATTAAAAATCCGGAAATCGGTCAACGAAATTGGCCGACACCGGTTTTGAAGATTTTCAACTTAATCCAGGAAAATTCCAGAAATTCACATAAAATCCAGAATATTGAAAAATGATGTTTAAAACTGACATCGGTTAAATCAGAATACCAGAATGACCAAATCGAGTAATATCCTAGGATCGGGCCCTCGGTTCAGACTAGGGCTGACTCCGAATCCACGAATCCAATTCCAAGACAAAACGATCACGTAAACACGCATAATACAAAATAAATACGGGAAGTAAATCAAAAAATACGGTCGAGAAATCTGAATACGCAACTAAGTACGTATTCCGGAAGCGGGGTGTTACAATCCATCCACCTTACAAAAAATTGCGTCCTCGCAATTTCGATAAGGGGCAAATTGAACACAAGGAGGACAAAGGTTGGAATAAAGGCTTCATAAAACCAAAACAGGGTTAAGATGAACACAGGAAGGACCAGGATGGACAATGAGAACAGGATAAGGAGGAATATCCACGAAGGATTACCAACTCAAAATACAAAAGGTCAGGGGGTGCTGTCACAGTGACTTCCTCAAGGTTCCTGCTCCAGATACTGAGCTTCATACTCCGCTGCTGCTTCGTCTGATACCTCTGCCGCCATGTTGTGAACTTGGCCTCTGCCATAATCTGCTCTGGGTCTTGCTCCTCTCTGTACTTGATCATACTGCTGGGGTGGAAATGGAGCTCTTCGATCAACGGGTTCTGGGTTCCTTCTTAGTGGTGGAGCGGGAAGTGCTGGGGCTGGAAGTGCTGGTCTAACTGGTGCCATATTCCCTACCCTTTGAACGGGCAATCCCTTATTGCATGTCTCCCTGTCCCACATGCCAAACATAGTCCATTGGCCATTCGACAATCTCTCCTATAATGTCCAGGCTGTGGCAGAAATTGCATATAATCTGAGGAAAGGAGGTTGGAAAGGTCGCTTGATCATCGGACCATGGGTTGTCCTAACTGTATCTTCCTCATTCATCAATTGAAAAGGCCTCTTCACTGACTTGCTCTGCACCTGGTTCTCACTCTTCTTCTCCAGTCCCCTTTCTACTTCACGGGCAATGGAAAGGACCTGAGAGTATGTCTTCAGCTGTTGAGGGATAAGGAACATCTGGACATCCATCTTCAACCCTTGTTGAAACCTGCTCGCTCTCTTTTCTTCGTCTGACACCATGTAGGGAGCAAATCTGCTGAGCCTCAAGAATTCGGCAGCATATTCATCCACTGACCGGTTGCGCTGCTGTAGCCGGATGAATTGTTCTTCCATTTCTTTCTGAGCTGTTGCCGGGAAGAATCTCTCATAAAAACCCTTTGAGAATTGATCCCATGTGATGGGTTTCTCCAGTGTTGCCTCTTCAGCCAACCACCAGGTTCTGGCCACATCTCTCAGCTGTATCTTGGCCACTTCCACTTGGTTCTCATCAGGAACTCGGGCCGCCTTCAAGAGATCTGTTGTGTCTATCAGCCACTGTTCTGCATCCAGAGGCTTCTCCGTTCCCGAAAAGACTGCCGGCTGTAATCTCCTGAAATCTGACACATTGCCTGGCCTCTGTTCTCGGGGTGCAACCATCAGTCCCTGACGTAAAAGCTCCGTCTGCTGCTGTTGACTCTGCATCATTCCTTGGAGTACCCTCATCATACCATCACTGTCTCTGTTGGGTCCATCTTGTGAGGCGTTGGGACCATTGCGTGTTCCCCGTCTTTCCATATCTGAGTTGGTTGGAATGGGTAGCAAGGAGAAACTGGAAGGAAAAGATTGGAGATCTCAAGTTTCAAGAAATAGATCAGAAGGAAGAAATAGATAACTCTGCACTTGGAGTTTGGAATGTATAACCAGGACTCATGCATTCCAGTTGCAAATTTCTTTACCATTAATTTGCCATCTGGACGTACTGAGGAAGTAAGAGCCTAAGCTCTGATACCAACCTGTAACGCCCCGATCCTGGCGGATACGGAGACATTACTGCAACGTATATACGCAAGTCAGAAGTACCTCCACGTATATACGCTAAGCATCAGTACAGGCGAGAATCAGAGTACGAAAGTAGTGGTGCATTATACATTCCAACACATGAGTACAATTACAGAGTTATCACCAGAGGTGATCCGATATTACAATAATATTACATCACCTGATAGGCGCAAATGCGAGAATACAAGGAGCATACAGGAGTAAACAATGAAAGGCACTCACGAGTTCACTATAAGGAAACTCGAGAGGCACACAGGGGCCTGGAAGGACGTGGCTCTGGACGGTAGGCTGGAGATCCACGCTACCGCTGCGCCACTCTGATCAGCAACAGGAAGGATCCACACGCTCAAAGCTCCAAAACCTGGACATGAGAATCCAGGGGAGTTAGATGAAACTCCCCAGGCGAGTGTAATGCAAAAGCCAGGTGGCAAGCCAGGATGAGCACAAGTGTGAATACAACAATGGATATCAAGTACAAAGGATATCAAGTTCAGAAAACAGGGGTTAGTACACAAATATAGTAGGCATGAACCAGTATATCATAATCATCATAAAACAGGAAATCCGATTACGAGCAAAACCGATTGCACAAGCTTAGGTCACGCTTCCATGAGACTAGTACGTCGAAGGAATAATCCAAACAAGGAAACCCTCATCCATATACCTTTATCTCATATCATCGTAACCAAGCACATACAATCACAAGTCACAAGGTAACCATAACGGGAACACATCACAGGCATAACAGGAGTACATAAAGGGAGTCATAACAAGAATCATAACAGGCACTTATTATTACTCGTCTGACCCATATATCTGGGTATGTGTCCGGGTGTACACCCCAACACACATACATCCATATATAAGCAAGGCGAGGGTTGTTAACGGAAGCAGATGGAGAACTGATAACACTTCTTATAGTAGTTCCCATACACCTGGGACCAGCTTGGAGGCCCAAAGTCCCCCTAACACGAATCTCCTGTGGGCCCTAAGTCCCACTAACACGTACCGCCAAGATTTTTATATTCCTTTACTATAAGCAAGATATCATTCCGGCATCCATCACTTCCTCCCATTCCCCGTGCAAGTGGTCCTTTTATGGCTTATCACGATTATCAGATTACGGGAATAATTGGACATAACAGGAATAGCCCTACAGATTCAAGAGGTGGCCCCCGAAGATTCAAGAGGTGGCCCCCACCGTGGATGGTGTGGCACTTTGTGCTGTGTGGCACTTTGTTCTGAGGGGATGGATTCTAGAGGTGGCCCCCACAGATTCAAGAGGTGGCCCCCACCGAGTGGTGTGGCACTTTGTGCTGTGTGGCACTTAGTTCCATTCAGGATAACAAGGCAGGATTCCCGTAATTGTGATAATCACAAGTCAAGTATTAACATAACAGGTATAACAGGTATAACAGGAGGCAGGTAACAAGTCATGAAAATATCATAACAAATAATACAAGTCCCGAGGATAAAGTCCATATTCAAGGAAGTGATCAATCACAGCAGTTAGCTAAAGATAGTCGACTAGGGATTCATGGGTAGTCGACTAAGCAAGGAGTTAGTCGACTATAACAAAGAGACAAGTCGACTAGCTAGGCTGCGTTTGGGAAAGCTGCGTTTCAGAGAACCGCGTTTCAGAAAAGGGTCAGTCGACTAGACGCAAGGGGTAGTCGACTAGCATGCTGCGTTTCGCAAAACTGCGTCTCACGAAGTTGCGTTCCACAAGCCCGCGTCTTGCCACAAGTCCGCGTCTCATGAATCCGCGTTTCACAAGCCCGCGTCTCACAAGAAAGAGTTAGTCAATAAGGGATGAAAGAGTAGGCCGCGTTTCATGGAAAGGGTGAGTCTCTCAAGGTCGCATCTCACATGGTCGCGTCTCACAAGGCCGCGTTTCCAAGAGCCGCGTTTCCAGAGCTGCGTTTCCAAGATTCGCGTTTCAGGAAGGTTAGTCGACTAGGAAGAATGATTAGTCGACTAATAGGGTGCGTTCCAGAATAACCAGGCTGCGTTTCAAGGGTTTAGTCGACTTATGATTTGGCCAAGTCGACTAATACTGTAAAACAGTGAGCAGAACTGACTTTTAAGAGTTATGATCTTATGTTGATAAACTACAAGTTAATCAAGTCTTTGGCGAGGAAAAACACTCGCGTAAGAAGGCAAGCGGATAGCGAGATTACTCGCCTAACAAGATCTTTGCTGCGTCCAACAAAGGGAAGTTCGGTCCCAATCCAAAAGGAGGGCACCGACCCTAAGTTTTGCCGCCGGAGGAGAAACACGGCCCCAATCCAAAAGGAGTGGCCGGTTCCAAGTTGTCGACGGAGAAGAACGCGGCCAAAATCCCAAGGAGTGGCCGGTCTCACAAAGTGATGGAGAAGAAATGGTAGTGGAGTTTGGTGAAGAAGTTGTGGAGAAGATGGAGTTGGGTGAACAAGGGAAGCAAGAGAAGGAGCTCTCCCTTGGTGGCTTCTCTGTTGGAGGCTGCAGGAAGCAAAGAAGAAGAAGAAGAAGTAAAATGAAGAGAAAGAGAAGGAGAGGGGTATTTATAGGAGTTGAGTTTGTGAAGTGATGTAAATAAATAAAGGGAAGGGTGTTTTTGCAAAATTGAGGGGGATTTGATGTCTCTTGGCCACATGGCCGGTTGTGATGAAGAAAAAGGAGTGGGGGTATCTTGGAAATGATGTTTTGGAAGAGAAGTATTAAATGAAGAGAGAGAAAAGAATGTATCATGATGTTGTACTCCATATAAGACAAAAGAAGCAAAAGGTGAGACTTGCGTTTCACCCACACAAAACGCAGCCCTCACCTGCGTTTGGGCAAAAAATGGTTTAAACGCATGGATTAAGCCGCGTTTAGGGAAAAGCCAAAAGCTGCGTTTTCAACAGAGGAGAGAGAAAGTCATGATAATTGATGGGATTTGATCTGAAGTGCATTAAATGCGGAATGGGGAGGATCTTCACAATAAATGAGGAATCTCAGGTAGGTGAGATCCGCGTTTGAGGAAGGAGAGAGAAAATGGAAAAAGACAAAGTGGAATATATGGGACAATCTCCTCGGTATCTGGGAAAATACCGGAAAAGCCCAAAAATAAAGTAATCCGGAAAGTCTCCCAAAAATTCCCAAAAATCATAAATATTATAAAATGATTTTTGGTGAAATCGGTTTTCAAAGATTCAATCTCATTTTCAAGATAAAAATCATAAGGTAAACCGTCAATCTCGGTATACGCCGGATTGGCCGGGTTTTTCAATAATTTCAGAAAATTCTTAGAAAAAGTATCTAGATGGGAAATGTAATTTTAAGAAATAATGTCTAAAGGCACTTCTGGAGATTCCAAACCGTTTGTAAATTAAAAATCCGGGAATCGGTCAACGAAACTGGCCGACACCGGTTTTGAAGATTTTCAACTTAATCCAGGAAAATTCCAGAAATTCACATAAAATCCAGAATATTGAAAAATGATGTTTAAAACTGACATCGGTTAAATCAGAATACCAGAATGACCAAATCGAGTAATATCCTAGGATCGGGCCCTCGGTTCAGACTAGGGCTGACTCCGAATCCACGAATCCAATTCCAAGACAAAACGATCATGTAAACACGCATAATACAAAATAAATACGGGAAGTAAATCAAAAATACGGTCGAGAAATCTGAATACGCAACTAAGTACGTATTCCGGAAGCCGGGTGTTACATCCTCAGTGATTTTTAGACAGTCTACAATAGTGACTCGAGTTACTTCAAGAATATCATGAAAATTGAAAGAGTCATTGATTCACAAAATCTTATCTACCTTGAGCAACTTTCATTCTTCTCAATTATTTGAATTTCTTCAAATTTTCCTAAAATTCAAATTTATTTATTTATTTATTTTTATTTTTTTAAATATTAAATATATAAAGATTATCTCACGCTTCTCACTATAATCTATTGCATTTAACGTCTTCTCTATTTACGAAAGCATCCCTTTTTGCTTACAAAAGACAAGAAGTTTGGCCCTAAATTAGCTTTTAAACTCTATGTTTATATTTAACACAATTATTAAATAATCAGAATAGTTTTCATACCTATTCTCATGTTCTGTAAACAAGTTATAATCACTGATATTACTATCCATTCTGATTTAATATCAATATTATGATTTCCATATTAGGGTTCATAATGTGTAAAATTTCAATTTCACAAGTTTCGAGTAAATTATAGTGTGTAAACAATAACTAGTCATGTCGCAGGTATATGTACACATAAAATTCACACTAGGTTACAATTGTTGGTGTCATGAATATCATTACTTGGTTAAGGATCAGTGTAATAAATCTAACCAGTATTTCATGTTATTAGTCTCTTCCTGATGTAACTTAGTTTGTTGGAGTCATGTTATTTATTGTAAAATTATGATAGTCACAAAATACGGCGGGATACCTATCTCAAATCGATACTCAGTAGTTGGTCAGGACAGAAGATAAGAATTTCTTGTTTACCAATATGATTCACGCTACTGAAAATAAGAACGATAAAATTTCTTGCTTAAATGTAAACTTTTAAATCTTTGACAAATGTCTGTGTAACAGCATACACACAAGATTTCTCATAACATAAATTACTTCTTAAATTTCACATGCAAAGGATCATGATACTATACATACAAAATCAAAATGACATTCATATCATCAGTCTCTCAATATACTGGTGGACCCACAATTATATATTATTTTATTTATTTATTTATTTATTTATTTTCATCGATTGTCCTATTAGACTCTATGGGTACTCGTGATTCTGTCTCATCAGAATCTCCCATCAAAAAAAATATGGAGAGAAATTATATCAACCTCTTTTCATTTCATAATCTCAGAATATAAATTACCTCTATATGGGGATACTCTTCAAATAGTATCAAAATCCATAATCTTTTCAATATGACATATCTTTTATATTCTTTTATCTGAGGTTTCGGTTATGTCACAACCAGATTCTTAATAAGGTTCTTTCACTCTGATTAAATCTTGATTTGCCTGATATCTCAATTACTTCCTTATTCCAGTGTCCCATACCACTGGCAGCTCATACTGAGGGCCCGCAACCCTAATAGAACACATTCGAATCAAGGCATGCGAGTGTGCCCACATTCGAGCATAAGAAAATAATCAATATCATACACCTCGAGATCAATCATACACGTCAAAAACGACTGCCCCCTTAGAAATACCCATACACAGTCACGCAATCATTCAAACAATACACACATACATACATATCAATTCTATAGACCGATCGTGATGTAGAAATAACTATTCTAGGTCTCATCTCTAAGCATATACTTTCCTAAGCCCTATATCTCAGCTCTACTCCTCATTCCTAAACATTTGCTATGATACCAACTGTAATGGTCTCAGTTTTTAATCACCGAATTAACTTTAATCCAATCCAATTACGCTAATCAATCATATAATATTTATAATCATCTATGAATTCATCAAAAATTTCGGCAGTATTTTCTCTACAATACGGAGTCTGCTCTGATACATCAATACATACAAATTTGAAATTAACATCGACCATATATCTATAAATAACATCTAACGCTGTTATAATAAATTTAGGCTTGACGTCGCCTACTTATAATTTCCAAATTCAATCATGTGGATCCCACCGAAAATTAATTAATTAAACACTTACTCTAGAGTATTCTCCTCGTTAATACAATTTAACACAAGCCAGCTCAAAATCATATCCATATAGAGTTTGTACACAGGTATACATATATACATCATCGAACCAAATCACACATATTCAACTATTCAGTCTAATCTATAACATCAACTCTATATATATAAATTTAAATAAAATACTCATTTATCAACTAAAAGCTTGATAGAGCCACACAATGAATGCTTTGAGTTCTTCCAGTACTCTACCATTACCTTTAACCGATCTTTGTCTCTGACTTATCCTGAAAACATGAATCTATGAGGGGGTGAGCTCGACAGCTCAATGAGTGAGATTAAGTCAATTGTTACAATCCAACATGCATTAGTAATGTGTAGTGTACATGAAATATAAAATCGAGTAATCAAGAATATAAATGTTTTAACTATATAATCAACTTACTTCAATTTATTGTTTAAATACTATCAATGTGTGTATAACAACAAATGTTAGGGTTTTCTTACAATTCATTAACTTTGTATGTAATATCAAGTCAAGAGTTATTTATGTTGTCAGAGTGTAATATGAATTTTGATGTCCACTATACCATGCACAGGATGTCCACCATAGAACGCACAAGTAACACACCTGATACATACATAGTATACACACAGTGTACATACATACATTAATTATACACATAATAATATTTCACCATCTTCGAGTTCTACCGGATCCCTCTGGCCTCTTCCTTCACACCGTCTTCGACTTCTACGGATCCTTCGGCCCCTTCCTTCACAAGATACAAACCCAATGCATACATATTCACTACTAATTTCACCAAGAATTCGAATCAACAAAACAATATTAACTAGTTCTATCAAGAATTGTCATCTGTAAATCACCTAGAGGGGGGTGAATAGGTGATAATGCTAATCTAGGAACTAAATGCGCTAAATGCGGAAGCTTAAACAAATATTGCAACACACTTAGTACAACACACAAGTGTAGCCGAATTCCCCATGAAGGGCTCTGGACTAACTCCTCTTGATTCCCTTAGATATGGGTTGAGGCGCTATATGAAGCTCTTGTGGTTAAGTACAAGTGAGACACACACACAAGCAATCCAAGCATATAATGAATAAACAATATGAATCAATGCAAGGACAACACAAGCAAATAGATATGTATGATATGAATGATGCTTTGCACAAAATAAAGAGAGAGAGAGAGAGAGAGTTAGGAGACAATGGATCAAACGCTAACAACAAGTTTTGTTTCGAGGTTCGAGCCCCTAGCTCTACGTCCCCGCCTTCACCGAGAAGGATTTCTAATCCACTATACTCCCACCGAGGGAACCTCTACCGAAGAGGATTTGTTACAACACTAGGAGTACCAAACTCCTCTCTCAAAAACCGCCTCACAACCGAGGGGTAGGCCCATAGCCAAACAACAACCGATCCACCTCACACTTGAGGGATACAAACCAACAACCAACTCCACCTCACCAAGAGGGAGTAAACACCAATCTCCACCTCTACCAAAGAGGGAGCAAACACCAACCCAATACAACAACCTCAACCTCTACCAAAGAGGGAGCAACTCAAGAAATCAAGGGGTTTACAATAAGTGGTATATCTCAACCACAAACCTCTTTCCTTTTTCTCTTTTTCCACAAAACAAAGATCCTAAATAGATTAGGATAGAAGATATCGCTCAAGTGTGGAAAACAAGTGTTTTGATCAAAGAAAATCTCTTAGGAAAAAAATACCAAATTGATATAGAAATGAAGAATAATAAACTAATTCCCAAAAACCTATTTTCTTTGAAAATAACAAAACACTTAAAAACAAATAGAATGGATCTTTTTGTTCTTTAAACACTTTTTAGAACTTATTTTTAAAACCAGAGAATGAGAGAAAATCAGCTCTAAAAATCTTATCAAAATCCTCCAAGAAATGGGGTATTTATAGCCCCAAAACAAAACTAGCCGTTAGGCTGATCTGGCAGCCTGACAGGCTACCGGTCGGCCGGCCCGGCCGACCGCCAACGGTCAGAAATGTGACCGTTGGGGCAACCCGGTCGACCGCCCTGCCGACCGAAATAAACAGAGAGCACCGCTCTCAGTTACGGTCGACCGCCCGGTCGGCCGTCCCATTGTGTGCCAGACGTGCACGGTTCTGTGCACGTCGGTCGACCGTACGGGTCGACCGGCTTATGGTTCGGTCGACCCCACGGTCGACCGGCCTGGCCTGACAGACAGGTCTGGGTCTGAAACTGGTTTAAAAATATTTCTAAAAAATCTTTTATCTCTTCTAAAATTCCATAAAACTTTGTTTTAACATTTATATTGAAAAACAAACTTGTGATAAATATTTTAAGACAAATATCAAGTATATTGAATCATTTTTGTGTCTTGTAAATTTTATCAAAAACTTTTATATTTTATCAAACATGGATTTTTCAACACATGAATAGGAAAGTCAAAATAAGTTTTTATAAGAAGTTTAAGCATGCATGTATAACTAGAATACATCTATTATACATATAAACCATTTAAACTTGTTTTGAACAATCTATTCATGAAAACAAATATCGGTTAAACTCAAAACCGAAAAAAACCAATATCCAAACATAAAACTTGTGTGTGTTGTGCACTTGAGCATATCAACTATACTAAGCTTTACAAATGGATCTAAATACACTAAACTCTATGATACCTAAGTCTTCTTGACGTTCTTCAACTTCAAGTCGACTCGGTCCAAAACTCCATCCATGAGCTAGGCAAAGTGTGATCTTGATACTTGAGCCCTGGAATCACCATGTGAAAGCTTCTAAAACACCTCTTTTGGAAGCAATCACCAACTAATATCTTGATTAATGATCTGAGACTAAAAACACAAGAATATTAGTAAACATAACTACATGAGTTAATCATCATCAAAACTAGGGTGGAAGGCCTTTGGGCCAACATCATCCACACACATGCATGCTCATCACATCAAGAGTCAACATAAGAGTTATCATCAAACAACACATGTGTTCACATTGAAAATACACCTAGAGGGGGGTGAATAGGTGTAAGGCTAATCTAATGACAAATGATGTGGAATTAAAAAACTAATTGCAACATACTTAGTGTAACAAAAAAGTGTAGCCGAATTCCCAGTGAAGGGCGCTGAACTATCTCCTCTAAATTCCTCTAAATAAAAGTTGAGGTGCTATATGAAGCTCTCTTGGTTCAACATTAGTGAGGCACACAAACAATACCAAGCATATAAGATATGAGCAATATGAATCAATACAAGATATAAAAGAGAGAGTTTTGAGATAGTGGATTAATCGCAAACACCGAGATATATTTCGAGGTTCGAGCCATCGCTCTATGTCCTCGCCTTTACACAGAAGGATTTCCACTAATGCGTCCACACAGGACTTCCCACACAGGGAACCTCCACTGAGAATTTGGGTAATACAACCTTAGAATACACAACTCCTCTCTCTAACAAACAACCTCTACAAAAGAGGCAAGGCACAGCAACTATCACCTCACACTAGAGGGATAAGGCACTAAGCCAAATAAATATCACCTCTACACTTAAAGGGATAAGGCACAAAGCCAAACAACCCACAATCACCTCTACATTTAGAGGGATACCAACACAACCTTCACAATCACATCTACACAAGAGGGATAACAACAAACCCAAATAAAAAAGGTTTACAACTCTTGGTGGTCTCACTAAATCACAAACTAATTTTTCTCACAAAACAAAGATCCTATAAATATGATAGATATGATAGCTCAAGTGTGAGAAAACAAAGAGTTTGAAAAATAAATCACAAAGAAAAACTCTTGGGAAAACTCTAGATAGAAATATAAATGAAGATCAAAACCAATTCTCAAAGACTCTCTTTTTCTCTAAAATTTCAACCTTTAAAATAAATAAAAGATAAATCTTTTAACCCAAAAATTGTTGAAAACTTGTTGCTAAAACACGTAAGAAGATGGGAAATTTGCTCTTAAAATTCTTATTTAAAACAACTCAAGACAAGGCATATATATAGCCTCTTCAAAATATGCGCGTCAGCAGTTTGGAAAGGTAAAAAATAACCTTCTGGTCGACCGCCCAGTCGACCGGCACAATGGTCATATTTATAACCGTTGTGCCTTCAGTCGATCGCTCGGTCGACCGGCCAGCACGCCGGTCGACCGCTCGGTCGACCAGCCAACACCCGAGAGTGGGGTGCTCTCAGTCGGTCGATCGCGCGGTCGACCGGCCTTCATGACTGGCCATGTACACGTCCCTTGTGCACATCGGTCAATCGTTCTAGTCGATCGACCACTGGTCCGGTCGACCGCCAGCTGATCTGGCTGGGGATTATAGGTATTGAAAACTTGTCTTTTTATTATCAATTAAATCCCATAAAATCACATAAATTCCACAAAAATAAGTTCTTGTAAGATCTTTAAAATACAAATATGTGTGACTAAAATTCAACGCATATTATAAACTATTTGAACCATTTTGGTGATATTGAAATTTGGCCTTTAAATAAAAATCGTATTTTCCAAAAACTAAACTTTGAAATGGAAAACTGATTTTTTCAAAACTCATGTAAATATATAAACATGATATTGAAACAACTTTGAAGCATATTGTATATGGATAGAATCTAAAATACATATAAGATATATATATATATATATATATATATATATATATATATATATATATATATATATGTTTTTGACATGAAATCTAAAACTGGTTAAACCGAAAATCAAAACCAATAAACTTTAAACTTGTGTGTGTATGTGAACTTGAGCTTATCAATATTATCTATCTTTACACAAGATTTAAACAATCTAAACTAAACACAAACCAAAGTCTTCTTTTCTCCAAGCCGATTCGATCCAAACGCGATCCAACATGCTTGACTTCAACCGAGTGTTAGATGCGATCTTGACGCGCGAGCTCTTGAATCTACATGTGTTAGCTCCAAAATATCTTTATTGAAGCTAAACACCTACTAATATCTTGGTCAAAAACTAACACTATATAAACACAAGATTATTAGTAAACTATAACTACATGAGTTAATCATCATCAAAACTAGAGTGAAGGGCCTTTGGGCTAACAATCTCCCCTATTTGATGATGACAAAACTCATGGAGTTATATATGCATGGATTAAAGTTAAGCTTCATAGAAGCTCCCCCTTAACTCATACATAGCAATAAACATAAAGATATTCAATGAATTGCATACAACACATATATGCATAAATGAGAAAATAAACATAAATAAACTCTCCAAATACTTCTCCCCTTTTTGCATAAACAAAACATATATGCATTAGACAAGAAAATGAACATGCATATATAAACTCTTAAAATTATTCTCCCCCTTTTTGTCAATTCATCGACAAATGGGCGAAGACAAATCAAACAATAAAGATACACACACACACACACACACGATATACATTCATAAAGAAGAGAGACGTAATGTTAACTCCCCCTGCATATATGCATTTATATGAAAAGAGTTAACTAAGCCCTAACCACATAAAGCATAATATACAATGTATAAAAGGAGATGTGAAGCTCCCTCTACACACGTGTAAGACATAGAGAAGAGAAGCCAAGCTCCTCAATATGAGATACACTCAACATGAATCTATATATATAAAAGATGTTGAGCTTCCCTTGCATATAAGCAATACATATCAAAACATTATGAAACTTCTTTAAAAACAAATTTATGATTCCAATTTATGATACCAATTGAAAATAAACAAAATTTTTATGATACCAAAAGATACTAATTGAAAATATCTTGTAAATTTTTGATACCAATAGAAGATGAAATATTGTACGTTTTTTATAACAATTGAAATATATATATTGTAAATCTTGATACCAATTGAAAACATCTTATAATTTTGATACCAAGTGAAAGTAAAAAACCAAATTTTTAGGTAAACACAACTCATTTCAATATAGATACCAATTTAAAATGAAACATGATACCAATTGAAAAAACAAACCAACTTTTTTTTTTGGATAAACAAATCATTTTTCAGTAAAGATACCAATTTGAGAATAATACCAATTTAAGATTATTGATACCAATATTAAAAATTTTAGCATATACCAATTTTGACACTTAAGATTATACCAAGTAAGATTATTGATTTTAGTGTTTATCTAAAAATTTATCATAAAAAGTGGGAGTAAAATATCAATTGAAAATAAAACCGATTGAAATATAAAACACGAATTTTTCTCCCCTTTATGAAATACTAATAAAAAAATACATAAGCTTGTATAAGATACCAATTGAAAAGTAATTGACAATAAGGACTAAATCAAGCTTAGCATAAACATAACTTGTGCTTTAGGATATAAAGATATTGTAAGCACAATCAAATCATATATATATGTATGAAAATGTAAATACCAATCAAAATTGATACTATTGAAGTTTGAAGTATACATATATAGGAAGACACATATGAGTATACAAATATAAAAATATCAATTGTGATACCAATTGAAAAATATAATAAGAAACAAGTATATAACTCATACCTATCACCCTATTCATGTACATGTTTAAATAGATTTTCAATTAGGCACACAAGGGATGGTCGCCCATCCAACTGCCCTTTTAAGGAAGTGGTTTTCAAAAATAGGATTTGAAAATAATTTTAACATAATTGAAAACTCTTCCAAAATGAAGAAATACGCAAATAGTTTTATGACAATCTTGAAAACTAGTACTAAGTCCTTCAAGTAAGGAATATAACAAGAATATATCCATGAAAACATGAAAATCACACGATCATCGACATTCAAATAGCAATTAAAGCTTATATAACCTCATGAAACAAAAATCATAAGAAAACATTAAGTAATGTGAGTGTACAAGAATTATGTGAAAAACATAATCATGGAAATATGCAATGAAGCTCAAATGAAATTCCAAAAATATGAAAATCATCAAAACTAAATAGGCTTCAAGGTATATGTATGTTTAGTTAAAACTAAAAGTATACATACATATCCCAAGCACAAATGAATCCATAACAGAATTTGCATGAAAAGCAAGTGACTCAAGGGTATACATGTATATCTAAAGTTTTAAATAAAATTAACATATATATGAAACTAAACATTGTCATGAAAAATATGTACAAACTAGGGAATATAAGTTGAAATACAAGAATCATCAAAAGTAGGCCATACTAGTACATCTAATGAGTACAAATGAGCAACATAGCACAAACATATAATAATCAATTTGTGGCTCACTAGTTGTACAAGTATGACACAAGTTTTAATGAAAACTACATCTAAACAAGTAATCAAACCATGAAGCATAAAACGAAAACACATAAGCCAATATGATCATATTATGTAAATGCACATGTTTTAGAGTTATGATATATACAATAGTTAAACTATATTGAGAACACAAAATATGGATCCATATAAATATGGATGTATCTCAATTACTATGCATGTATGTCATAAGTCTAATTATCATGGCATATAACATAATGAACATTAAAACATGACATGCTAATAATCTAAAAGCATGTAAACATAAATAAAGAGTTAGAGAAAGTTATCAAAATCATTGAGGGCTAATCTTTAGATCTCCAAACCATGGTGGTCCTCCCACCAAACTTCCCTTGAAGGTGATGCATCCAAAGTAGTGTCCATCAAGCACAAAAGCATTCACCATCAAGGCACCAATGCCCTTATGTCAAGTGAGAGCCCACACCTACATCAAATACAATAGGGGTAAATTTTGGTACCTATACCTTATTTGGTTCATGAGGGTTAGCATCTTTCCTAACCCAAACAAATTTATTTGCAAAATTTGAATCATTTAATTATCATAACAAAATTTTGCAAGGTGGCCCTTACATCCACAATGTGTACAAGTGTACACAAAAGCATACATAGTGTGTGTGTGAGCATGAGAAGCATGTGTATGCCGTGTATCATGTGCATGAACATGTGGTGCATGTTTCTTGTGAAATATGGATTCCAATTTCTTGTGATTCATAGCACATTGGCTCAAAGTGGAGCCCGAACAATCTACACTTTTCTTCAATATCCATATATCATTGTTAATACTTGAAGAAGAAGTGGAGTATGCAACATGTTTGTTAATAGAAGAAGAAGTAATAGGAACATGACAAACATGAGTATCAAAATCATTTTTCAAAAAAGAGTTTTCCTTTGAAACCAAATCTAGCTCTTTTAAAATTGAAGCAATTTTATTTTTCAAAGATTGGTTCTTTTTTAAAGCAATTCAAGTTTTAAAGTCAAAGTCTCATTTTTCTTCAAAACATCATCATAATCATTTTTATTTTCAAATTTTCTTTTCTTTTAGGGCAATGTCAAGTTGGGATTTCAATGAGTCCCTTTCAATTGAAATCGCATCCCTCTCTTGTAAAGTCATGTTAAGTTTTGAAAATAAATCCTTATTTTCTTCTTTCATTTTAAAAGTTTTCTTTTTCAAAACATGGTATTTTTCTAACAAGTTTTCACACATACACACACAATGCAGAGTTCTTCATTCAAAGCATTGGCATTCATATAATCATCACCGGAAGAACTAGCACAATCATCTAGTTGAGTATCCGATTTTATCTCAAGGGAGTCATTCCCTTGGACCATGTAGCAAGCTTATTCGGATTCTCCTCCACTAGATTCCTCCTTCACATATTTCGTCGTTTGTAACTTGAGAGAGGTCAAAGTGTTCCACACTGCAAAAGCGGAATCACAATGAAAATCAACATAAGATATTCTTTACTTAGAGTGCGCCTAAGTGCCTTTAGGGCTTGTGCATTGGCCTCTATATGCTTGTTATTATCAAGATAGAATTTCTTGGTAGTAGCAAGGTAAACATGCATTCCTAGAATTTTTAGGTACATACTCATCTTAAGCTTCCATACATCGATATTAGAAACATCAAACATAGGAGGGGTCATGAAATCCATGAGTGTGTGTAAACAAATAAGTGTGCAAATGCAAAACTTGATTAGCAAACCAAGATCTCACTCCTAGGTGGTTAAACCTAATATCAGAAGCGTAGGCTCTAATACCAATTGAAAATATACTTAGAGGGGGGGCGAATAGGTTTAAGGCTAATCTAATTACAAATGATGTGGAATTAAAAACTAATTGCAAACACTTAGTGTAACCAAAGAGTGTAGCCGAATTCCCGGTGAAGGGCTCTAAACTATCTCCCCTAAATTCCTCTAAATAAGAGTTGGGTGCTATATGAAGCTCTCTTGGTTCAACACTTGTAAGGCACACAAACAATACCAAGCATATAAGATAAGATCAATATGAATCAATGCAAGATATAAAAGAGAGAGTTTAGAGATAGTGGATCAACCGCAAACACCGAGATATGTTTCGAGGTTCGAGCCACTACTCTACGTCCCCCCTTCACACAGAAGGATTTCTGCTAATGCGTCCACACAGGACTTCCCACACAAGGAACCTCCACTGAGGATTTGGGTAATACAATCTTGGAGTACACAACTCCTCTATCTAACAAACAACATCTACACAAGAGGCAAGGCACAACAACTATCAACTCACACTAGAGGGACAAAGCACTAAGCCAAACAATGATCATCTCTACACTTAGAGGGATAACGCACAAAGCCAAACAACCCACAATCACCTCTACACTTAGAGGGATACCAACACAACCTGCACAATCACCTCTACACAAGAGGGATAACAACAAACCCAAATAAAAGAAGGTTTACAACTGTTAGTGGTCTCACTAAATCACAAACCAATTTTCCTCACAAAACAAAGATCCTATAGATAGAATAGATATGATAGCTCAAGTGTGAGAAAACAAAGAGTTTAAAAAATAAATCACAAAGAAAAACTCTTGGGAAAAACTCTAGATAGAATATAAATGAAGATCAAAACCAATTCCAAAGACTCTCTTTTTCTTTGAATTTTCCAACCCTTTAAAACAAATAAAAGATAAATTTTTTAGCCCAAAAACTCTTGAAAACTTGTTGCTAAAACACTTAAGAAGATAAGAAAATTTTCTCTTAAAATTCTTATTTAAAATAACTCAAGAGAAGACATATATATAGCCTCTCCAAAATCTGCCCATTGGTAGTCTGAAAAGGTCAAAAATGACCGGGTGGTCGACCGGCACAACGGTCATATTTATGACTGTTGTGCCTCCGGTCGACCGTCCGGTCGACCGGCCACAGCCATCGACCCGACCGCTCGGTCGACCAGCGAGCACCCGAAAGTGGGGTGCTCTCAGTTGGTCGACCGCGCGGTCGACCGGCCTTCATGGCTGGCCATGTGCACGTCCCTTGTGCACTTCGTTCGACCGTTCCGGTCGACTGACCACTGGTCCGGTCGACCGGCTCGGTCGACCACCAGCTGATCTGGCTGGGAATTGTAGGTATTGAAAACTTGTCTTTTTAATATCAATTAAATCTCATAAAATCACATAAACCCACAAAAATAAGTTCTTATAAGATCTTTGAAATACAAATATGTGTGACTAAAATTCAACATATATTATAAACTATTTGAACCATTTTTGTAATGTTGAAATTTGGCCTTTAAACAAAAAACGTATTTTCCAAAAATCAAACTTCGAAATGGAGAACCGTTTTCTCCAAAACTCATGTAAATATAAAAACATGATATTTAAACAACTTTAAAGCATATTGTATATGGATAGAATCTAATATAAATATAAGATATATATCTATGTTTTGACATGAAATCCAAAACCAGTTAAACTGAAAATCAAAACCAATAAACTTTAAACTTGTATGTGTATGTGAACTTGAGCGTATCAACACTATCTACCTTTACACAAGATCTAAACAATCTAAAGTAAACACAAACTGAAGTCTTCTTGTCTCTAAGCTGACTCGATCCAAACGCGATCTAACGAGCTTGACTCCAACCGAGTGCTAGATGTGATCTTGATGCGCGAGCTCTTGAATCTACATGTGTTAGCTTCAAAACACCTTTGTTGAAGCTAACACCTACTAATATCTTGGTCAAAAACTGAAACTATATAAACACAAGATTATTAGTAAACTATAACTACATGAGTTAATCATCATCAAAACTAGAGTGAAACTAGAGTGAAAGGCCTTTGGGCCAACACACATCATATCAAGAGTTTGACACATATTAAATACATTAATTAAAATAATCACATCATGCTTATATTACTCATTATTAACTAACTTTATCATTTATATACATTCATGTAAAAATTATCAATTTTCTACGAAGTTAATAATATAGTTGTTATCATTCAGAATTTACTCTAGATTTATTAAAACCCCACTCACCTTCAAGTCGAGTGTTCTATAAGAGATTCGCACCGAGCACCACCCCATGTTTCTTTCCCGAATACACCGCATTGGATACCAATATGTCAATTTTCCTATCTTGATATTCTTAGTATTAGTAGCCATCAACATCACATATATAAAATTTAATGAATTACAAGTAGATTACAACTACAATGTCTCTCATATAAAAGAAATATTTCATAGTTTCTTACAACTAGATTTTTACCTATTTGAGAATATACCAATTTATTTTCATCATACAGTTTCTAGCACAATTACAAAAATTTCTAATTAATACCCTCCATTGAGTTCATTACTCAATCCTAAGTTATACACTAGTAAATCGCTATCATATAATTCATAGTACCCGTATAAGTATTTCAAGATTCATGCATTAAATAATACTAAGATTGGATTCATAATCATCATCATATAGTCATAGTTTATTAGGATATTCTAGTTCTCAAACAATCTCCTCATTTGTTAGAAACTTTACCTAATCAAGTTCTCACCTTCTTTTGAGGATTTCTTCACCATTCCTTGATTCCACATGATCCCGAATAACAATCCTATTAAAAAGAACATCAAATTACTTTTTACTACTAGATTTCATCAACATTCTTGAGGTTTAAAAACTATTTTATATACTAATTCTCTGTTAAAAATTCATTCAGAAATTTGCCTAAAAAATTGGTGGAATGATCTCTAAAATTCAAATCTTGGGCTAAAATCTACTCCTAAAAACTTGGATTTTCACTAGGTGGACCTTCCCCTCTTCCTCCCTTGATCTCCCCCCCCCCCTTGTTGGGCACCCCCAATGGCCTGGGCGTTGCCGCCGGCGGCCGTGGCCGGGGCCTGGGCTGGCCGGGGCCCCCAAGGCCTGGCGAGCAGGCTGCCTCCCTCTCCTTTCTTGGTCTCTCTTGAAGGAAGAGAAAGAAGGGAAGTAAAGAAGAAAGGTAGAAAAAGAGAGAGGAATCTAGGGTTCTCATCATGGGAAGTTTGAGAGATGAAGAAAGGAATGGCAGATGGATATTTGGGCTGAAGTTGGAGATAATATTTCAGGCATATTTACAAGTATGCCACAATTCCAATTCCCTCCAAGTGGCCTTACACAAATCAAGGGCATCCTAGCCCTTGATCAACCTCTCTCATGCTCACCTACCCCTCTCCACTAACTTGCACTTTGATTAATTTAATGGGTATAGTTAGTGAAGTATGTAATATGTATGAAACTCTTGTGTACCTAAATATGTGTAACATTATACATACATGGTTATCACTTGCATTATTATAATTTTTTAATATCCATTTTTAAATATAATCATTGATATATTTACATGTCACTTACTTATAAAAGTTCATTTACATCAAATTTCCCACTTAATCATAAAAAATTTAATCATATGGATAACCAAATATATTATCATGGTATTGCATTCTGTAACACTAATTAATGATTAAAGTAATTTGAACATTATAGTTATCTGTTCTAATTATCCGGTATTATCTCATAGCTGAAGATTAAAATATTCTTTAGGGGAAAAAAATGGGGATGTTACACCCGCTCCCCCTCCCCCGATCACCCCTGCTCCCTCCCCCCTACACTCCCCTCGATATGGCCTGTTCGACCAGATCTAGCCGAACAGGCCAGATCGCCGGGGGGTGGGGGGATTGAGGGAGGAGGGGGGAAGAGGAGGAAGGGAGGCGGGTGAGGAGGGGGAGGGGGGAGGAGGTGGTCGCCAACGAGGGTGGGGCGGGGGGGAGGGGTTGAAAATACACCTAGAGGGGGGTGAATAGGTGTAAGGCTAATCTAATGATTAATAATGTGGAATTAAAAACTTAATGCAACATACTTAGTGTAACCAACGAGTGTAGCCGAATTTCCCGTGAAAGGCTCTGGACTAACTCCTCTGAATTCCTCTAAATAAGAGTTGAGGTGCTATGTAAAGCTCTCTTGGTTAAACACAAGTATGGGCACACACAAACAACACAAGTATGTATATGATATGGCAATATGATGCAATGCACAAATATAAGAGAGAGTTAGAGAAAGTGGATCAATTGCAAACACCAAGATATGTTTCGAGGTTCGAGCACACAGCTTTACGTCCCCGCCTTCACACAGAAGGATTTCTACTAACTCGTCCATGCAGGACTTCCCACACAAGGAGCCTCCACTGAGGATTTGGGGCAAATACAATTAGAAGTACACAACTCCTCTCTCCAATAAATACAACCTCTGCACTTAGAGGTAAGGCACAAAACAAATCACCTCTACACTTAGAGGGATAGGCACTTAGCCACACAAATAACAATCACCTCACACTTGAGGGATTCCAACACAATCTCCACCTCTCACTAGAGGGAGCCAAATACCACTTCCAATGTCACCTCACACTTGAGGGATAACAAATCAATCACCTCTCACTAGAGGGATATCACAATCAATGGAAGGTTTACAATTTTGTGGTCTATCAACCACAAACCAAATCTTTTCTCACTAAAACAATGATCTATAGATAAGATAGAATGATAAGCTCAAGTGTAAGAAATAAAGAGTTGGAAATGAAAATCACAAAGAAAAACTCTGGGAAAACTTCTAGAATTGATATAAAAATGAAGATCAAAAACAATCCCAAAGACTTTCTTTTTCTTTGAATTTTCCAACCTTTTAAAACAAATTAAAGATCAAATCTTTAAGCTTAAAAACTCTTTTGAAAACTTATATTAAAACACTTGAGAAAATGAAAATTCTTATTGAAAATCCAATTCAAATGGGGTATTTATAACCCATTTGAAAATTTGCCCGTTGGCAACTGAAAAGGGCCAGATTGCCCTTCCGGGACCGGCCAACGGTCACATTTTTTACCGTTGAGCCCAGCGGTCGACCGCCCCCAGATCCAGAGAGCAACAGCTCTCTAGCCGGTCGACCGCCCGGTCGACCGAAGCTGGATATAGAGAGCAGACTCTCTGTCCGGTCGACCGACCCGGTCGACCGGGGCCATTTTCAGAGAGCAGAGCTCTCTGGACGGTCGACCATCCCGGTCGATCGGCTACCAGCCCAATGCTGGCGTGCACGCTTGTGCACGTTGGTCGACCGCATCGATCGACCGACTACTACTGCGGTCGACCAGTCCGGTCAACCGGCAGTAAGCCAATCAGCAAATTTTGGGACTAAAAAACTTGAGTTTTTATCTTTAATTAAATCCCATAAAAACACTTAAATTCCATAAAAATCAGTTCATGTTATATCTTTGAAACACAAACATGTGTGACAAAAATTCAACACATATTTCTAACTTTTTGAACCATTTTGTGACATAGAAAATTTGCCTAAAATCAAAAACGGTATTTCAAAACTAGGATTTTTGAAATGGAAATCCGATTTTTCCAAAACTCATTTAAATACCAAAACATGATATTTAAACAACTTTGAAGCATATAGTATATGGATAGAATCCAATATACATGAAATATAGTATATCTATGTTTTTAACTTAAAAACCAAGATCGGTTAAACCGAAATCCAAAACCAATAAACATGAAACGTGAGTGTTGTGAACTTGAGCATATCACACTATCTGATCTTTACAATGGATCTAAACAAAACTTAAACTAAACAAATCGAAGCCTTTTTATAGAACGCCATCTCCAAGTTGACTCGATCTAAACGTGATCCACCAAACTTGACTCCAACCGAGTGCTAGATGTGAACTTTGACACTCGAGCTTTTGAATCACCATGTGAAAGCTCTAAAACACCTTTGTTGAAGCTAATCACCTACTAATATCTTGATTAAATATCTGAAACTAAATATCACAAGATTATTAGTAAACTATAACTACATGAGTTAATAATCATCAAAACTAGAGTGGAAGGCCTCTGGGCCAACAGGGGTGTTATCGGCAAGGTGAGAGAGAAGGAGAAGAAGAACAGGACATTTTGATATTTTTGAAAAAAGAAGGGGGTGCCTTCATCAATTTAGGGGGTGCCGTCAACATTGGGGTGCCATATCACTTTTCGGGGTGGAAATATCCGCTCCCGGCTATGAGTCAGCCTTTTCTTGTTTGCTGCCACAAGCAACAAAAGAAAAATGAAAAATATAATTTTCAGGTTAATTGGGCCCTCAACATTGGATTTTCATCAACACAAGAATAATTCCACTTCTGTACATTAAGGACATCACTGACACCTACAAATTGTAGATCTAATGCATAATGTTTCATGAAATGTCCCCTAATGTTTATGCATATGCTGATTAAACATTTGCTTAAATGTTGATGATTGCAATCTGTATTCATGAAATTACCAGGCACGAGATTTTGAGGTGCAGCTTTTAGGTTGAAGTGACTCTGTTTCTTGAATATAATTATTAAATTTTCTCCTGAATGTGTTATCACAGGATTGTTATAATAAGATCAATTGTACTGTCATTGAGCAAGAAGTACTTGTAATTCTGCAAAGGATCAAATTTTACACCAGTATATGACAGATTAATGACATTTTTGAAGTTAAAAAGAATGTTGAATGGTTCAGATGAGCCATAAAGCAGAGCCTACATTTGATAGGAAAGATCACAAGTTCAAGGACTTTATGAGACTAAAACAAATTCTTTACCAGAACTGTAACGAGGATGTCTATCAATATTTACTTGAGTACTTTCTATCTCCCCGAAGAAGAAAACAAAAGAGGCAGGGGCAGGATGACACAAATTTTGGATCACTTCTCATCTGCCTCTCATTTCCTATCTCGATAGGATAGATTGGACTCAAATGAGTATCCAAACAGATACTAATAAGTAATAATACAGTAGCACAGTAGGAGGCACTTTGACCATGCAGCAGAACTAGAATTGGGATTAGTTTATCTCCTACATTTTGCTTTTAGTGACAAACATTAAAAATATTATCAAAGGCAAAACTCTGAATTGAAAGACTCAAAACTGGCCTTTTGACATTACCACAATAATAAAGAGGGAATTCTTACTCCAAATGTACTAGTATATATTGCAGTAGAAAGTAGATACAATGTAGACAATTTTACAGAATGCATATAAGACACCAGATGAAAAAACTAGTCACTAAATGAAGAAAGTAGAGAAATTCATAATAAACATTGTATTAAATTTGAAAACTTTTTCACGGTTCTTTCTGTATCTTTTCTGTTTTGTGGTCAACTGATTTGGTATTCTCCACTGGCATGGACTTCCTTTACCCTCTTATCATACTCGTCTTCTTCCTCCTCTTCTTCCGCTTCTTTACCTCCCTTGTTTTCCCCTTCCACTTCTTCTTCCTCCTCGGTCCATCCGAAGCCTGGAACAGGTGTCGTCGACAGGGCGGGGGTCCTCGACTCCTTTACAATCTTCATAATGTCATCAATGCTCTGAAGGGAGTATGTGGGAGTGGTGTTATCCTTCTTGAAGTAGATTGCTTGAGCCTCTTCTGTCAGCTCTCTAGGCAAGTTCTTCAAGAACCAAGGGTGGCTCTTTATCTCCTTTATCGTGATCCTCTTCGGGGGAAGAAAAATATCGAGTATCAGCAAATCAAGCATGTGTTATCAGTATACTACTCCCAATGTACCTCATCAGTAAAAATAAGATGTAGAATGGTTTTAAATGTTGAGCAAAATACAGAAGCTCTAAACAAACAGGTGAATAATGAACATGTTCATCTGCGGTGCCATGAGTATATACACTGAAGAGCTGAGGAGGCTTGGATGAGAATAGTGGCTAAAAGACCAATAACTGATAGTTGCTGGCATAACCGATCCATTAAACTTGTGTAGAAAAGAGGTTTCGGTAAAGTTTCGAATGATATGAAGTCCCTCGTGAAGAAATACATTTAGATGATTCATTGGAATGATGACAAGTAGAAATTATGCGCTACTAAAAATTAGAAGTGGCTTTCATAACATCATTTTTGTACCTTAGCTGGGTTCGCGACAAATATACGGGAGAGGAGTTGCCTGCAGTCTGAGGATAAGTGGACATGATCAGGGATCTTGTATTGAATCGACATTATTCTCTGCAACCAGGGAAGAAATGATAATAATAACAAATATTTATCAAGATCACTAATTGACAGTTGCAGAAATTACTAATACATAAACTCCATAAAAATCTAGGAAGTTAAAAAAAGGTTGTATCAGAAAGAAGACATGTAGATCGGAATTACCGAAATGGTTTTTCTAAAATTTTTGGGGTCATCTGGGTCCTCAAAGGGGTAGGCTCCAACCAGCATCACATAAAGAGTTACCCCGCATGACCATACATCTGCCAGCTACACCATGAAAGAAACATTACCTTAGCCAAAATAAACACGCCACTATTAGTACTAGATTGTACTCTAGGAATTCCCAACACGTCTCACTTTTGAATCAGTCTGAAGCAGTACCACATAATATAAGCTTTTAATAAATAGATTTTATGCAGTAGCATGAGTTACTCACTGCTATTCCATTTCCACCTTGTTACTAGCAGTGCAAGTTGGTAAGAAAGATCCAACTCCAGTTTGAATAAAAAACATTTTTCCAAAACTGTTCATTTACCATGGGTTTAGCAGTATAAAGCATCTAAAAGGCTCAACTAAAACTAAGAACAATTTACAATATTATCACTAGACCATCACTAAAGCTCTAACCCACACAGACCTGCTCCTTCATAAGAGTCAAACTTCTAAATGTGAAATCAGAATTAATGAGGCTACTAGAATTACAATAATCAGCAAATAAACAGTGTATTAGAATATATGGATTAGCTTCCTCTTACTAACCCACTATAAGGAGCGAGCAAAGGTGAGGGAGAGAAACCGTAGGATTAGGATTCAATCCCTCCGTATGTTTTAAGTCCTACAAATTCTCAAGGAAAAGGGAGTTTCAGGGTGCAAATAAAATTGGTAATATATATTAATCTAATGGGAATGTATTGTATTTGGATTTTTGACTTTGTATGTACATAATTCCACAAAGAAATCTATTATCTATTCCCTTCTAGCCTCTCTTTTAGCCAAGGAGGTTGTGCGAGCCTAAGAAATTAAGCTATGACAGAAGATAGGAATTACTAACCCCGCAATTGGCCCAGTACAATTTATGGGGGGCCCGCTGCTTATTAATGGTTTGTTTGAGGGAAGAATTTGGCATTAAGACAAAATTGATGTGAGGTTGACAACTAGTCAATACAATTTAGTTAATCATGGTACCTTCCGCTTCATAGCCCACTCCATTTTGATGGGAAAAGATTGAAGTGATGATGGTGATGATAACATAGGATTTTTTATGTAAACAATATCAAAACAAATACATGTATGTTCCCTCGAAAACTTGAAGGGGACACCTAACCAACTCTTGAAACCCTAACAACATCTTGAAGGGAACAGAAATACATTAATCATACAATATTGAATTTCTTATTTACAACAATGAAACTTTATTCTTCAGTATAGGCATATTTTTGTAACAGGGAAAGGCAGCTAGAAGGATGAATTTGGCTAGCTTATTACATGTAAGAAAAAAACTAGTAATAGAAGTAGGATAAATGCCGTGGAAAGTCTCCAAAAGCAAGTGAAGGAAAAGCAGTGATATATTTTCAGCTAACAAGAGCAGTGAGCATAAAAGAATGGAAAGCTTCACGCCACCAACAAACCCTAGGGACTATGGAAAGGTTAGAACAACTTGGATTGGTCAAATATTATCCAATAGAAAACCAATGTTGAGGAAACAACACAAGGATCTTTAACAATAGAGTACAGAAAGTTTGGGTTTGATGGCCAGAAATACCAGGGTGAAGCTTATCACTGAATCCTTAGAACATACTCATTGCTGCTCAGCTAGTGAAAAGGAGTTGAGCATCTTGAGTGGTTGAACTTACAGATAAAATAAATTAACCTTACATATTAGGAGAATTTAGATGAACTGAGTTCACTAAATCAACAAATATATTTTACCAGTAAAAATCCAGACACCATTATAATATTAAGCAAAGATAAATGCAGATAATTAGAGAAGAAAAATGGTGTGTTTGTTTTTATATGCAGGGACTAAGTCATTTATGTAGTCCATCAGACAATGTAAAACCCCTGTAAAATTAACAACGCTCATGTTCAGATCAGACGTGTTTAGAGAGAAATTACTTGCCATAGATGCTGAAAGAACCTTTTGATACAATCATATAGAATTATTGTGTGTGTGTGTGCGCGCGCGCGTGTGTGTGTGACTCTTACTTCAGAAGATAACTAATTGGTCAAGTAATCCAAGAGGTCTAATTTTTGTGAGTCAGTTTTAGTTGAGAAATAATGGCATATCATGATGTTCACGAGAACCAAAAACTTATGTACCCATGGATAACTCTAACTAATTTTAAAGTCCCAACTTTCACAATATTGGTACCGCCTTGAGAAAAATCCTCAATTATATTGAAGTTTTTAGTGGAAGATTCCCTAAGACCTATTGATTAGCTTATCATGTATACATATGTACATGTAGCATGTGTAATCAAATAACTCAAACAACAATAAGAATATTTGTCGAATCCTCAACTATTCATATTTGTTTATGAATTACACTAAAATTGACTAATATTGCTACCGTTTATTGAGGTAATAACATTTTGCACAAGGATCGGTGCATCGATATTGCCAATAACAAAAAGCGAACTAACTACCATGACTTTCCTCAAATGCTTGTGGCATTATAGTAGTTCTCTAGTCCTCTTCACTATGGCAGTATGAATACGGGGAAAGGTTTTTACATTCAAGACGCTAGTCAATTTATTTATTCCCGATTCTACACGTTTTACACCCATAACCAAATTCTTGCACACTCATGACGAAAACAAATGAAAGCAACTTCTATCAACTTACGTGGGCAAGTGGAGAACACCATTGAAAGAAAGAGATAATGTGAATAGAATTACAACTTTAATAGTTCCATAAAAAAGGAAACCGACACTAAGCCAGGGACCCATGGGGTCCTACAAAGACCTCAAAATTCCACACAAACCAACTCGAAAGTGATAGAATTTGTAGCTCTCTCTCAAGCTACCCCACTCTTTTAACTATGCACACGCGGACCATTATCCTTAACGGGTCCCACACCAAGATCCGAAACCCAAACCCACACGCAAGCGAAACAAGAATGCAAAATTTGCAAAAATCTCACCTTACCGTCGTACTCTCGCCGAGAGAGCACCTCCGGTGCAATATAGGCCGGCGTCCCGACCGTCGATTTGGGCCTCGAGTGCAAAAGTGACGACTGTTCCAAAATTTTCAAATTTTACAGTTGTAAACACAATTTACATGTAACCACCAAAAGGGACTAAAGTGAAAGAAACAAAATTTAAAATGTTACTTTTGAGTAACCGAAGTCACAGATTTTGAGGCGTGGCGCGGGCTACCGTCCAAAAGGGTGTTCTCCAGCTTCAAATCGCGGTGGCATATTTTCTGAAATCACCTCAATTAATTAATATATTACAACTACACAAGCATTAATTTACATAAATCAACATTTAGAGTTTATGACCAGAAAATGGCAGTAGCTGACGCCAGAGATGAGCTGCTGGAAAAAATATCTCGCCTAAAAAAGACAAATTCACAGGGTAAGAGGGCTTGGTGTGCAAAAAATGGAACTTTTAAGGTCTGAAATGCATAAAAAGGAACCTCGTCCTCGCTGAATCTTCCAACGCTGCAGATGCGCTCAAAAAGCTCGCCACCGGCGGCATACTCCATCACAATCCCCAGATGCGTCGGCGTCAAAACAACCTGCAAAAACCAAAAATTTACACAAACCACCCAAAAATTTCACCCAAAACCCCCCCATAAAATCGAAACTTTTTCACCTCTTTGAACCGGATAATGTTGGGATGCCTCAGCGACTGGTGGTTGATGATCTCTCGCGCCACATTCTCATTGATCTGAACCCAAAACGAAGCCAGTAAAAGACCACAGCTAGGGTTTTTCTGCGAGATTAGACGGCGGGAAGCATTACCTTGTGGCCCCTGGGGATGAACTTTACGGCGACGAGCTCCTTGGTCTCCTTGTGCCGCATCAAGCGGGCGACGCCGAAGTTGCCCGATCCGATATCGCGCACCAGCTCGTAGTTGTCCATGGTGAGGAGTTTTCTTCCTCAAATCAGACGAAAGTTTTGACCTTTTTGAAGGAATTAGGGGAGTTGAGGGGCTTGAGTAGAGGAAAGGTGGCGACTTTGCGAAGGTTCTGAGTGTTTTTCTGTTTGGAGTTTTTTTTGGGGAGTGAGATTGAAGAAGAGGCGAAAGGGCGGAGCACGGAAATTGTAATTTAAGGATCGCTTGGGGAGGGGAACTTTATTAATGAGGGTGTCACGTGAGAGTTGGGCCCCGCACATCGAATGTCGGCGGCGTTGATGATTTGGGTCGGATCCCAATCGGGTCGGGATTGGGATTTGGATCCGAAAACGGTTTCCCTATTTTGTTTTGAAAAGTTGATATGTTATTTCTCTAACATGGTATTTTTTTTTTTTTTTATTAATTCAACTAACACTTATTCCTCACAATCATGAGTAGGGGACTACTCGTTTACCTTATATTTTTTAAGAAAGGATAAATATTTCTCGCTCATTAAACAGATTGGGTGAGGATAAGAATTTTTACTCATTTATCTAAAACGGTAAGGTAAAGAGTAACAGTCTTTTACGCTAGATTTTTGCCCTTTTACCCTTTAGAATAAAATTTTAATAATATTATTATGCTAATCTCCTTTTTAGAGAAATTATTATTAACCTAGTGTATAATATACTATTTTTCTTCACTTTTTCAATCTTCATTTCTATAAATCATAAATTGTGATAAATTTTAATTAGTCACTTCGTATATTTTTATTTTACTCAATAATTGTGCAACTGATTAACACAAAACTTTGAAGAAATTGTATTTTCTTATTGGTCTATATACTCTTATTTAAGATTAAAATATAAGTAGGAGAAAACTCTAAAATTGTTGCAACGATAGTTTCTTTTAAAACTATTTCTTCTCTTCTTCTAATAAACTAATTTTTAATCATTAAAAGAATTTCACCTGTCTTACCTGTTTACCTTATAAGGTGAAGAAAAATTTGACTCATTATTTTATAGCGTAGGCTAAGTATGATTTATTAATTACCAATCAAGATAAGAGTAAAAGTTAAATAATCAAGATAAAAATAAAAGTAAGACCTTTACCCTACCCTTATCCTACGCATTGCCACCCCTAATCATGAGACATCATCCTTAGTTACCAATTACCATCAAATTGATATGTTATTTATAATTAGAAAGCTAATTAAGACACCTTTAAGGGCCTGTTTGATTAAGGGTGGAAGTGAGGAAGTGAAGAAGTGAGGAAATGGTAATAGTTCCCTTTGGAACTTGGGATTTTGTTAGTAAGTTTTTCGGTATTTGGATGTTATTGGGAAGTATGGTTTGAAAAATGTTATGTCTTTTCCAATGTTTGGATGGTAATGTGAAAGTGGAAGTGGAAAAGTTGACCACAAAGTTGACCGCAAAATAATATTAAAATAAAAATTAATTAAGAAAAATAAAAAATAAACTGTAATTAGAATGCATGTGAGATTTACATAATTAAAAAATTAATTGTTTTATGCTACAACTTATTACAAATAAGACTTACATGACCACAAAATTAACTGTAACACTATGGAAGTGAGGAAATAGTTGTGTAAAAGAGAAAAGAGAAAAGGAAAAGGGGTTTTCCTATTTTTCTTTTCCGGTATTTAAATAGATAGAGAAGTGAGCAATTATACTTTCTCATTTCCTTACTTCCGCCCACTTTCTTGCAACCAAACACGCCCTAAATTCCGCCTCTAAAGGCATCACTCCAAGATACTTTTAAATTTCCACTATTATCTCATTTAGCTTCCTTGTATATAATAATGGGATCTGAAACTTTGAATCCAGTTAAATAAGGTTGGTGTTTTTGAAAAATATCGAGCTAGTTAAGATTGGTAACTCCAAAAAATGCAACTAACTAAGGTTGTTTTTTTTTCAAAAAAAAAAATATAACTAATTAGTGCTGATTGTAATGCTTGGAGAGGTTTTAGGAATAAGGATATGAAATAGTTCTACTCTTATTGATGAGGATTATGGTGAATAATATGCACTTAAGTAGGATGCAATAATAAACATATGATCAAATTATACTTGTCAATAAAGGACTCAAAAAAAAAATCGAACATTGTTACTGGGGAGGGGGGGGGTTGTTTGAACTAGTCTATGATTAGACTGGTTTCTAAAATATAAACCTCTGATCAAACTTGCTCAAATCGCAAGATAAATCCCGGTCAAGTTAACATCACACCTCTGACTAAACTTGCTCAAATCGTAAAACAATCACTGTTAAGTTAATACTACACCTCTGACAGTATTCCTCAGTGCTAAGTTAACAGTTAGCTATGAAACATCTTGTTGGCCCAGAGGCCCATCACTCTAGTTTTAATGATGATTAACTCATGTAGTTATACTTTACTAATAATCTTGTGTTTAAATAGTTTCAGCAATTGACCAAGATATTAGTAGGAGTTTAGCTTCAATAAAGGAGTTTTAGAGCTTTCACATGTAGATTCAAGAGTTCGAGCGTCAAGATCGCATCTAGTACTCGGTTGGAGTCAAACTCGTTGGATCGTGTTTGGATCGAGTCGACTTGGAGAAGGAGTTCTACAAGAAGACTTCGGTTTGTGTTTAATTTAATATGTTTAGATCTTGTGTAATGGTAGATAGTATTGATATGCTCAAGTTCACTCACACACACAAGTTTAAATGTTTGTTTTTCGGTTTAACCGGTTTTTTGTTTTCAAATAAAAAACATAGATATATATATCTTTATATGTATATTGGATTCTATCCATATACAATATGCTTCAAATTTATTTCAATATCATATTTTTCTATTTACGTGAGTTTTGGAGAAAACGGTTTTCCATTTCAAAGTTTGGTTTTTGGAAAATACGGTTTTCGTTTAAAGGCCAAATTTCAATATCACAAAAATGGCTCAAATAGTTTGTAATATTTGTTGAATTTTAGTCACACATATTTGTATTTCAAAGATCTTATAAGAACTTATTTTTGTGAAATTAATGTGATTTTATGAGATTTAATTGAAGATAAAAAGACAAGTTTTTAATCCCTTAAAAATAGTAACCTGGCCTTCTGCCAGTCGACCGGACGGTCGATCGAGGCAGATGTCGGTCGACCGGTCCGGTCGACCGATGTGCACGAACGTGCACAGGCCTTATAGGCTAGAGAACCAGTCGACCGCCAGAGAGCTTTGCTCTCTGGAACTGGCCCTGGTCGACCGGGCGGTCGACCGGCAGAGAACATCTGCTCTCTGTATCTAGGTCCGGTCGACCGGGCGGTCGACCGGTGGCTCAACGGTCATAAAAATGACCGGTGGCTAGTCAACCGGGCAGGCATTTCTGCCCTTTCCTGGCTGCCAACGGGCACATTTTTGGAGGGTTATAGATAACCCCCTCCTTAGCTGATTTCACCAAGATTTTAAGAAGAGAATTTTTTCATCTTTCAAGAATTTTTCAGCAAGAGTTTTTGCGGTTAAAAGATTTATTTTTATTTGTTATTAAAGTGTTGGTATATTCAAAGTAAAGAGAGTCTTTTCGGAATTGGTTTTTGGTCTTGATTTCAATATCTATTTGGAGATTTTTTTCAAGTGTTTTTCTTTATTCCAAACATTTTATTTTCTCACACTTGAGCTATCTATCTATCCTATCTATTAGGATCTTGTTTTTGTGAGAAAATTGATTTGTGGTCTTTGAGATCACCAAGAGTTGTAACCTTCCTTGTATTTGTTAGTATCCCTCTTGTGTAGAGGTGATTGTGGAGGTTGAGTTTAGTTGTGTTGGTATCCCTTTAAGTGTAGAGGTGATTGAGATTGTTGTTTTGACTTTGAGCCCTATCCCTCTATTGAGAGGTTGATCTTATTTTGGAAGTGCCCATCCCTCTAAGTGTAGAGGTGATAGTTGTTATGCCTTGCCTCTTGTGAAGAGGTTGTTCTTGTTAGAGAGAGGAGTTGTGTACTCCTAGTTTGTATTACCCAAATTCTTAGTGGAGGTTCCCTGTGTGAGAAGTCCTGTGTGGACGATATAGTGGAAATCCTTCTGCGTGAAGGCGGGGACGTAGAGCAGTGGCTTGAATCTTGAAACATATCTTTGTGTTTGCGATTGATCCACTATCTCTAAACTCTCTCTCTTATTATGCATTGCATCATATTGTTCATATCATATTTTATATGCTTGGTATTGTTTGTGTGCCATACTTGTGTTTAATCAAGAGAGCTTCAAATAGCACCTCAACTCTTATTTAGAGGAATTTAGAGGAGATAGTTCAGAGCCCTTCACCAGGAATTCGGCTACACTATTTGGTTACACTAAGTGTGTTGCATTTTAGTTTTAATTCTGCATCGTTTGTCATTAGATTAGCCTTACACCTATTCACTCCCCATCTAGGTGTACTTTCAATTGGTATCAGAGCCTGCGCTCCTGATATTAGGTTTAACCACCTAGGAGTGAGATCTTGGTTAGCTATAATCTAGATTTGCATTTGCATACATACTTGTTTATACTCACTCATGGATTACCTTGCCCCTCCCATGTTTGATGTTTCTAGCATCGATATGTGGAAGCTTAAGATGAGTATGTACCTAAAAACCCTAGGAATGCATGTTTACCTTGCTACTACCAAGAAATTCTATCTTGGTAATAACAAGCGTATAGAGGCCAATGCACAAGCCCTAGAGGCATTTAGAAACACATTAAGCGAAGATTATCTTTCTATGCTTTCTAATTGTGATTCTGCTCTTGTAGTGTGGAACACCTTGACCTCTCTAAAGCTTCAAATGCCAAACATTGTGGAGAAGGAATCTAGTGAGGATAAGTCCGACCAACATTGCTATATGGTCCAAGGGAATGACCCCCTTGAGGTAAACTTGGATACTCAACTAGATGATAGTGCTAGTTCTTCCGGTGATGATTATGTTGATGTCAATGCTTTAAATGAAGAACTATCTATTGTTTGTGAAAACTTATTTGAAAAATATCAACTCTTGAAAAAGAAAAGCTTTAAACTAAAAGAAGAGAATAAGGATTTGTTTTTTAAACTTAACATGACCTTGCAAGAAAAAGTTGAAATTTCTAATGAAAGGGACTCATTGAAATCTCAACTTGATCTTGTCTTAAATGAAAACAAAATCTTAAAAAGTAAAAATGATTGTGATGATGTTTTGAAGAAAATGAAGTTCTATCTTCAAAACTTGACTTTGTTTTAAAAGAGAATGAATCTTTGAAAAATAAAATTGTTTTAATTTCAAAGTAATTGGATTTGGTTTCTAAAGAAAATATTCCTTGAAAAATAATTTAGATACTCATGTTTGCCATGCTTCATCATCTAGTATACCAATTGCATGCTCCACTTTGTCTTCAAGTATTAAAAATGATATTTGTGTATTGAAGAAAAGTGTTGATTGTTTGGGCTCCACTTTGAGCCAATGTGCCATGAACCACACACGGTTGGAATCCATGTTTCGCAAGAAACATGCTCCTCACATGCATGCACATTATACACGGCATACACATGCTCATCATGCTCACACACATGATTCCATGTGTGCTAATGTGTACACACATTGTGGATATAAGGGCCACCTTGCAAAATTTTGTTATGATAGATTAAATGATTCAAGTTTTGCAAATAAGTTTGTTTGTGTTAAGAAAGGTGCTAACCCCCATGGACCCAATAAGGTATGGGTACCAAAAGCCACTCCTATTTTATTTGATATAAGTGTGGGGTCTCACTTGACGTGAGGGCATTGGTGCCTTGAGGTGAATGCGTTCCAAGCTATATGGTGACACTTTTTGGATGCAATCACTTTCAAGGGGAGTTTGGTGGGAGGACTATCATGGTTTGGAGATATAGAGATGAGCCCTAAAGGTTTTGGTAACTTTACATGCTTTTAGATTATTGATTTTTAGTATGTTTGATTTTTTATGATTATTATGTTAAATGCCATGATAATTAGACTTGTGATATACATATGTAGTATTTGAGATACACCCATGTTTTATATGGATTCATATTTTGTGTTCTCACTGTAGTTTAACTAGTGTGTATATCATAAATTTAAAACATGTGCATTTAGCCTAATGATTATATTGTTTTACGTTTATGTTTTATTTTATACTTCATGTTTTGATTACATGTTTAAATAAAGTTTTTCATTAAAACTTGTACATATATTTGTACAACTAGTGAGCCATAAATTGATTATTATATGTTTGTACTTAGTTGATCATTTGTACCCATTAAATGTATTAGTATAGCCTAGTTTTGATGATTCGTACATTTTGACTTGTATTCCCTATTTTTTTTTGTACATGTTTTTTATGAAAATTTATTTAGCTTCATGTATATGTCAATTTTGTCAAAACTTTAAGATATATATGTATACCCTTGAGTCACTTGCCTTCATGCAAACTCTTTTCTGGACTCGTTTATTTTTGAGATATGTATGTATACTTCTAGTTTAGACAAAACATACATATACTTTGAAGCCTATTTTAGTTTTGATGATTTTCATATTTTTGATAAAAGAATTTCTTTTGATCTTAAATGCCCTATTTCCATGATGTTGTTGATTACATGACTTTATACACTCACATTACTTGATGTTTTCTCATGACTTTATTTTCACGAGTCTTATATGTGCTTTATAGACTTTGAGTGTCCATTGTTGAGGGATCTTCATGTTTTCATGGATATATATTCTTATCTTATTCCTTACTTGAAAGATTTCGTACTAGTCTTCAAGATTATCATATAACTAGTTGCGTATTTCTTCATTTTGGAAGTATTTTCAAACATGTTAAATTATTTTCAAATTCTATTTTTGAAAAGCCTTTCCTTCCAATGGGTAGATGGATAGGCAACCATGCCTTGTATGCTCAAATTGAAAATCTATTTAAACATGTGCATGAAAGGAAGGTCTTTATGAGTTATACATTTGATCCTCATTATATTTTCAATTGGTATCTCAATTGATATTTTCATATTTGTATACTCATTGTGTTTTCTATATATGTATGCTTCAAACTTCAAATAGTATCAATCGATTGGTATTTATATTTTCATACATATATATATGATTTGATTGTGCTTACTATATCTTTACATCTTAAAGTACAAATTATTTTCATGCTAAGCTTGATTTACTCCTTGATGTCATTTATTTTTCAGTTGGTATCTTATACAAGCTTATGCATTATTTTTATTGGTATTTCATAAAGGGGGAGAAAATTCATGTTTTATCTTTCAATGGTATCTTTCAATCAAGTTTATTTTCAAATGGTATCTTATTCTTGTAAAACACCTAGAGGGGGGTGAATAGGTGTAAGTGCTAATTTAGAAACTAAATGCGCTAAATGCGGAAGCTTAAACAAATTTTGCAACACACTTAGTACAACACACAAGTGTAGACGAATTCCCCGTGAAGGGCTCTAGACTAACTCCTCTTGATTCCCCTAGATATAGGTTGAGGTGCTATATGAAGCTCTTGTGGTTAAGTACAAGTGAGGCACACACAAACAACCAAGCATATGAGAGATATAGCAATATAAAAAATGCAAGGCACAACACAAGCAATATATGATAAGAATGAATGAATGATACTTTGCACAAATAAAAGAGAGAGTTAGAGAGACAATGGATCAAACGCAAACACAAAGATATGTTTCGAGGTTCGAGCCCCTAGCTCTACGTCCCCCCCTTCACCAAGAAGGATTTCTAATCCACTATCTTGTCCACCGAGGACTCCCACCGAGGGAACCTTCACCAAGAAGGATTTTTACAACAAGGGAGTACCGAACTCCTCTCTCAAACACCGCCTCACAACCGAGGGGTAGGCCCGTAGCCAAACAACAACCAACACCTCTACCGAAGAGGGTTTACAAACCAAACTCCACCTCTCACTAGAGGGAGCAAATCACAATCTCAACCTCTACCAAAGAGGGAGCAAACCAATCACCCGATCAACCTCTACCAAAGAGGGATATAACAAAAGCAAGGGTGTTTACAACAAGTGGTTTCTTTCAACTACAAACAATCTCTCTTTCCTCTTTTCCAAAAAAACAAGATCCTAATAGAATAGGATAGATGATAAGGCTCAAGTGTGGAAAACTAAGTGTTTTGATCAAAGAAATTCTCTTGGGAAAACACCAAAAATGATATAGAAATTTTAGCTCAAAAAACAATTCCCAAAACCTAATTTCTTTGAAATAAAACAAAACACTTAAAAACAAATAAGATTGATCTTTTTGCTCTTTAAACACTTTTGAAAACTTCTTTTTAAAACTAGAGAGTGGGAAAAAATTAGCTCAGAAAAACTTAACCAAAACCCCCAAAGAAATGGGGTATTTATAGCCCAAACAGAAAACTAGCCGTTAGGCTGATCTGGCAGCCTGACAGGCTTGCGGTCGGCCGGCCGGCCGACCGCCAATGGTCAGAAATATAACCGTTGGGGCATCCGGTCGACCGCTCGGCCGACCGCCCAGATACAGAGAGCAAAG
This sequence comes from Agave tequilana, assembly GCA_038442645.1. Classification (NCBI taxonomy): domain Eukaryota; kingdom Viridiplantae; phylum Streptophyta; class Magnoliopsida; order Asparagales; family Asparagaceae; genus Agave; species Agave tequilana. The sequence continues at coordinate 54,214 of JAVJIF010004327.1, read as the reverse complement.
CTCTCTGGTCCGGTCGACCGGTCGGTCGGCCGGCCCACTGTGCTGCCAGACGTGCACAGCTCTGTGCACGTTGGTCGACCGCAAGGTCGACCGGCCCTTGGTACGGTCGACCGTGCAGTCGGCCATCCTGGCCTGTCAGCCACTGTTCTGGGTCAGAAAAAATAGTTAAACATATTTCTAAAAATTCTTTTAAGTCTTTGTAAAAATACCCAAAAATAGTTTTATCATTTTGCATTGATATATAAACTTATGATAAACATTTCAACTCAAATATCAAGCATATGAAACCATTTTTGTGTCTTAACATTTTTACCTAAAACCAAAACTTGTATTTTATCAAACTTGTATTTTTCAACACATGAATAGGAAAGTTAAAATAAGTTTGTATAAGTCATGTAAGCATGTATGTATATAGAGCACATCTAATATACATAAAAACAAAGTAAACTTGTTTTGATCAATCTATTCATGAAAACCAAATCCAAAACATAAAACTTGTGTGTGTTGTGCACTTGAGCATATCAACTATACTAAGCTTTACAAATGGATCTAAAACACACTAAACTCTATGATACCTAAGTCTTCTTGACGATCTTTATCTTCAAGTCGACTCGGTCCAAACTCCGTGATCCAACGAGCAAGGCTATGTATGATCTTGATGCTCGGGCCCTGGAATCACCATGTGAAAGCTTCCAAACTCCTCTTTTTGAAGCAATCACCAACTAATATCTTGTTACATGATCTGAAACTAAAATCACAAGATTATTATTAAACATAACTACATGAGTTAATCATCATCAAAACTTGAGAGGAAGGCCTTAGGGCCAACAGTTTCCCCCTTTTTGATGATGACAAAACTCATGGAGTTATATATGCATGGATTAAAGTTAAGCTTCAAAGAAGCTCCCCCTTAGCTCTTGCATAAACAAATAAACAACAAATATGCAATGAATGACAATGCATAATCATGCATAAACAATAAAAGGCTCTAGATACCAATGAAATGTTCAAAAACAAAACATGCTCTATATACCAATTAAAATTAAACTAAATTAAACTTAATATATGCAAAACATAAATATGCATATATAAAACTTGATCAAACTCAAAATCTTTCTCCCCCTTTTTGTCAATCATCAACAAAGGGGTAAAAACCAAAACAAAACAAAATCTTCTCCCCTTTTTTAATACAAAGAAACAATCATCAGTAAGGGGTAAAAGCAAAACAAAATCAATAAATTTTTCTCCCCCTTTTTGTTCGAAACAATGAATCAACAAAAGGGTTAATAAAAAACAATGCAATAATAAAAAAAATTAAAAATGAGAACATTGTTTTTATTGTGTTGACCCTTTTTGTCTAAAACAAAAACAAAAACCAAATAGGGGTGACAATCAATTAAGGTACCAATTGAAAATATGTCAAAGTAGCATCTTGATACCAATTGAAAGTAAACATAGATCAATAAATGGTATATGCGATATACATTCATGAAGAGGAAGATGTGAAGCTTCTCTACATAGATACATTACATGAAGGAGGGATGACAAGCCCTAATTCACATAACGTACACTATGTAATGCATAAGAGGAGATGTGAAGCTCCACCTACACACGTGTATCACATAAAGAAGAAGTTATCAAGCTCTTCAATACAAGATACACTTATCATGAATCTGTAAGATCACCTAGAGGGGGGGTGAATAGGTGATGGCTAATCTAATGGTCACTTATGAACAAATAATGCGGAATTAAAACTAAGTTGACCAAATTAAACTACTTTTAATTGAACACTTATGTATAACACAAGAGTGTTGCCGAATTCCCCTTGCGAGGCTCTGGACAAGCTCCTCTAGATTCCCCTTGAATGGGTTGAGGTGCCGCGTTGGCTCTCTTGGTTGAATACTAGTGTTAACAACAATCCCAAGCAAGTATAGCAATTTAAGCACAAGGGTATATCAAGCATGTAAAGTAAAGACAATGAAAGTAATGCAAGATATAAAAGAGACAAAGAGAGAAAGAGAGCAAGAGTGAGCAATCGCAAACACAAAGGGTTTGTTTCGAGGTTCGAGCACACTTGCTCTACATCCCCGCCTTCGACACACGAAGGATTTCCACTATGTAAGATCCCACCGGATCTCTCCTCGGTGCCGCAACACCTACAAGCTCTCGGACTCCAAAGTCCCTTACACACGCAAGTCCACCGACTCGCCGAGGCCGCACCTCAAACCACCAAGAGTTCACAACCGAACTCTAACCACCAACGAGCACACTTGCCCGTCTCCTCAAATACAAAGGAAATCTCTTTGGTGATCTAACACTTGATCACCAATTACAAACTCACTACAACACTCTCCCTATAGGATAGATATACAATGGAAGCTCAAGTGTAGTGTGAGAAAAAAAAAACAAGGAAAGAAGGCTTTGATGGAAAACTCAAGAAATCACAATAAATACACTCTTGATAAAATCCCTTTTGATAGGAAATATTGGCACTCTATTTTGTGGAGAAAACTTCTGAAATCACTTGGAAAAACTGGCTCAAGAAGTCCTCAAAATCTTGGCTTCAAACAATGACAAAACCCCCTTTATAGAGGCCAGAAAAATCTGACCGTTGGGGTCTGTCAGAGCTGCCGGTCGACCGGTCCGGTCGACCGGCAACGGTCAAAAATCCGACCGTTGCAGCCTCCGGTCGACCGGCCCGGTCGACCGAGCAACTGGAGAAGAGAGTAAACTCTCTGTCGGTCGACCGGCCCGGTCGACCGATACTCCCGAGAGCAAAGCTCTCTGAAGCGGTCGACCGGCCCGGTCGACCGTTCTCCAGTGCACACAGGCGTGCACGTCCGTGCACGTCCGGTCGACCGACCCGGTCGACCGGCCTCTGTCAGTTCTGAAAAATCAGAACTGCCAGAACCTGAAAATATTGGGATTAAAGATTGGTCTTTTTGGCTTAATAATAAATCCCATAAATACTTAGAATTTCTACAAAAATAGTTTTATGATATAGAAACATGCTTGCACAAAATCAAGGCATGTAATTAAAGATTTGACTATTTTTGTAACTTGGAAATATTGGCTCATAATAAAAACTGTTTTTCTAAAACAACATGTTTTTCTAAAACTTGTTTTTCCATAACTTCATCAAATACAAAAACAAGATATACTTTAAAGCATAGTGTGTGTGGATATGATCCACTACACAATCAAGATGAAATATCTAGTTTTTGACATAAAGCACTAAACTTGGTTTTGAAATATCAACATGTTTTTCCAAACTTTCATCAAATACAAAAACAAGATATACTCTAAAAGCATAGTGTGTATGGATATGATCCACTACACAATCAAGATGAAATATCTAGTTTTTGACAATAGGCTCTAAGCATGATTTTGGATATAAGATATGTAAACTATGAAATACCAAAATCCAAGATAAATATTTTGTCACAAAGAAAAATCTTTTTCTAAATAAAAATTCTTTTCTAAAAAGAAATCTTAAATGAAAACTTCAATCAAGAGTGTGTGTGTGATTCATACTTGAGCAATCCACCAATCTATTCTATCCTTTACATTTTATCTAAAACAAATAAAAATCTTATACCTAGACACAAGTCTTCATCCTCTTGAAGTCTTCACTTGAAGGCTTCTCATCTTCTTGACTTAGTCCAAAAGCAATCCACCGAGCTCATCTCTAGATGTGTTCTTGATGCATAGGCTCGTGAATCAACCGGTGCTAGCTTCCAACTTGTCTTTAAATCCTTTGTTGAAGCTCCACACCTACTAAGATCTTGATAATGAATCTGTCACTAATTAAACACAAGATCATTAGTAAACATAACTTCATGAGTTGATCATCATCAAAACTAGGGTGATAGGCCTTTGGGCCAACAATCTCCCCCTTTTTGATGATGACAAAAACTCATGACGTTATATATGCATGGATTAAAGTAAAGCTTCAAAGAAGCTCCCCCTTAACTCATGCATACAAAATAAATAATAAATATGATCATGAAGCACATGAATATGGATGCAAATATGGAGATGCAACAAGCATAAATCAAAACACATATGCATAAATACAAATCTTAATTCCCCTTAAGTAAGAAGGACAAATACTTCTCCCCCTTAAGCAAGGAAATCATGCATATATATCAAAACACAAAACAAATACTTCTCCCCCTTTTTGTCAATCATCAACAAAGGGTTCAAAGTAAAATCAAATCAACAAATTTTCTCCCCCTTTATGTCAAAAATAAAGAAGTCAAGGAGGGGCAATACAAATCAAAAATTTTGAATTTTTCTCATCAAAACAAAATCATTAATTCTATTTTATCAAAACAAATTTTGAATTTTCTCTTTGATATCAAATAAAAAATATTGATACCATTTTAAAATCTAATGCATAAGCTTGAAAAATAAGATTTGAATTAAGCTTAGCATTAACAACACATGAAGAATTCAAACTAGTTACATGAGAGTGTTTATCAACTAGTACGAAATCCTTCTATCAAGGAATAAATCTAAGGATTTTCATGAAATAGCAATGAAACACAAAACACTCAAACACTCTAATCTATAAAGTCCAAATAGTTTCAAAAGAAGTGAGTGTACTAATGTTATGTGAAACATGGCATCATGAAAATGGCAATAAGGTACAATATTCCTTAGAAAATCATAAACATCAAAATCATCTCACATTTTTTATTAAATCATTGAAAACAAAATCTATATGTCAAGATATATGTATGTTTTGACAATACATGAAATATACATACATATCTCTTAAACTCAAGTGAGTCTATATGAATGGATTTGCATTGAAGGCAAAAGACTCAAGAGTTATACATGTATATTTTAAGGTTTGGCAAGATACACATATACATGAAATAAAAGGCACATGATCATAAATCAAATCCAAAAGGTGAATATAAGTTTAAATATGTATGAATCATCAAAACTAAGCAATACAAGTACATTTCAAGGGTTCAAATAAGCATTTAAGCACACTTACTAATAGATCTTTTGAGGCCTATGATATGTTCAAGTATAAATCCTAGTGTTGACAAAAACTAACATATAAACTAATATTCAAATCATGAAGCATTAAATTTTAAGAAAAATTGAATCATGTGACAATCTCAAAAACTATTTGAAGAATACATAACTAGTATAAATTGTTTTGAAAACTAGTTAAAGATCCTTCAAATATGTCAAATCATATGTTTTTCATGAATGAGACTAAGTACATAAAAATCCAAGCACTCATAGTCCATAAAGCTCATAAATATATTTTTGAATAAAAGATGAGTGTTCAAAGGTTATGTAAATAGTATTTTCATGAAAGCTGTCATTGAAGCTCAAATCACATAGAAATCATTGTTATCAAATCAACACAAAATCATTTTTATTAAAAACTACAATCTTCATGGTATATGTATGAATTATACAAATCTAACAATACACATACATATCCCAAAATTGTAAAAGAGTCTATCAAATATTTGCATGAAAGCTAGAGACTCACGGGTATACATGTATATTTACTAGATTTGAATTAAACATGCATATACATGAAGTAAATCATAAAAATTGGCAAAACATGTATAAAGGAGAATCATCAAAACTAGTCTATACAAATACATAAAGTGGATACAAGTGAGCATGAAGTCCAAATATTTAAGAATCAATTGTAGTTCACTATTTGTATATGTATACATACAAGTTTGACAAATCTACATCTAAGCATGTAACTACCACATAAAGCACACAAAATCTTAAAATATGAACATGCTATGAATATTATGAATGAACAAGCATGTACATAAATGAAATAGGAGTTTAGAAATTGTTACCAACTCCAAAGCTCCTAGCATGGTGGTTGATCCACCAAAGCTCCTTGATAGCGATGCAACCCAAAAGTATGTCCATCATGTCCAAGTGCATCCACTACCAAGGTACCATCCCTCTCACGTTTTGAGAGAGCCCTCACCTACATCACAAGCAAAAGGTGGGGGTTTTGGTACCCATATTTTCTTGGGTCCTATGGGGTTAGTCTTGTAAGGAACCCAAGCATTTTTATTTTTATCAAAAATAAGAACATTTAACCTTTCATAACAAAATTTTCTTAGATGGCCTTTGCGGCCACAATGTGTACATATGTACACCTTAGCATACTTATGAGTGGGAGTGTGAGCATGATGTGCATCATAAGCATGTGCATGATGTGAATGTGCATGAGTATGAGGAACTTGTTTCTTTTGAAACAAGGATTCCAATCTAGTATGATTGAATGCACATGAGCTCAAATTAGAGCTCAAATTATCAATTTTATTTTTCAAATTTTTAATCTCATTTTGATCAATGTGTGCATGAGAAGCATGATGAGATATAGAATCACTTTTCTTTTTCTTTGTGAAACAAAATCTTTTTCTTTTTCACAAATTTTTCTTTTCAAAGATTTATTTTCTTGAAAAACATCTTCCTTTTGTTTTTCCACCAAATCAATCTTTATTTCAAAATCATATTCCTTCACATAAAACATTCAATTTAGACATTAAGGAAATATTCTCATTTTTTAAATCTTCATTTTCTTTTTCTAAGCATGCCATTTTATTTTCTAAAGAATCTTTATCATTAAGCATGGCATCAAAACTCTTTTTCAAAATTTTATTATCTTTTTCTAAACATGCAATGTTACTTCTAAAAGAGTCATGTTCTACATGCATGCAATCAAGTTCCTTTTTCAAAATTTTATTTTTCTTTTTGATCATGTCATATTTTTCAAGCACAAGATGACAAAAGGTAGCAAGCTCATCATATGACATGTCTACATCCTCATCATCGGATTCGGTGTTTACCTCAAGGGGGTTATCCCCTTGGACCATATAGCATACGTTGGAGATGTCGCTTCCAACGTCCGAATCGCTCCCCGCATAGTATAGGTCCTTTTCGCAAAGGGAGGTGATGATGTTCCAAGCTACAAAAGCCGATTCAACATTAGAAACTCTAGATAAATAATCATCATTTAGGGTTGACTTAATAGCATGAAGGGCTTTTGCATTAGCCTCAATGTTCTTACCATTTAAGCAATATTCTTTATTAGTTGTGGCAAGATATATACTAAGGCCAAGTCCTTTGAGGAACAAAGACATCTTAACCTTCCAAATTTGGATGTTAAGAGTGTCAAAGGTGGGTGGTGACATGAAGTCCATGGTGAGGTGTGTGTGTACAAAAATATTGTGATTAGCCTAAAAGGAGGATCTTTAACTCTAGGTTGTTAGACCCAATATCAAGAGCACTTGGCTCTGATACCAATTGTAAGATCACCTAGAGGGGGGGTGAATAGGTGATGGCTAATCTAATGGTCACTTATGAACAAATAATGCGGAATTAAAACTAAGTTGACCAAATTAAACTACTTTTAATTGAACACTTATGTATAACACAAGAGTGTTGCCGAATTCCCCTTGCGAGGCTCTGGACAAGCTCCTCTAGATTCCCCTTGAATGGGTGAGGTGCCGCGTTGGCTCTCTTGGTTGAATACTAGTGTTAACAACAATCCCAAGCAAGTATAGCAATTTAAGCACAAGGGTATATCAAGCATGTAAAGTAAAGACAATGAAAGTAATGCAAGATATAAAAGAGACAAAGAGAGAAAGAGAGCAAGAGTGAGCAATCGCAAACACAAAGGGTTTGTTTCGAGGTTCGAGCACACTTGCTCTACATCCCCGCCTTCGACACACGAAGGATTTCCACTATGTAAGATCCCACCGGATCTCTCCTCGGTGCCGCAACACCTACAAGCTCTCGGACTCCAAAGTCCCTTACACACGCAAGTCCACCGACTCGCCGAGGCCGCACCTCAAACCACCAAGAGTTCACAACCGAACTCTAACCACCAACGAGCACACTTGCCCGTCTCCTCAAATACAAAGGAAATCTCTTTGGTGATCTAACACTTGATCACCAATTACAAACTCACTACAACACTCTCCCTATAGGATAGATATACAATGGAAGCTCAAGTGTAGTGTGAGAAAAAAAAACAAGGAAAGAAGGCTTTGATGGAAAACTCAAGAAATCACAATAAATACACTCTTGATAAAATCCCTTTTGATAGGAAATATTGGCACTCTATTTTGTGGAGAAAACTTTGAAATCACTTGGAAAAACTGGCTCAAGAAGTCCTCAAAATCTTGGCTTCAAACAATGACAAAACCCCCTTTATAGAGGCCAGAAAAATCTGACCGTTGGGGTCTGTCAGAGCTGCCGGTCGACCGGTCCGGTCGACCGGCAACGGTCAAAAATCCGACCGTTGCAGCCTCCGGTCGACCGGCCCGGTCGACCGAGCAACTGGAGAAGAGAGTAAACTCTCTGTCGGTCGACCGGCCCGGTCGACCGATACTTCCCGAGAGCAAAGCTCTCTGAAGCGGTCGACCGGCCCGGTCGACCGTTCTCCAGTGCACACAGGCGTGCACGTCCGTGCACGTCCGGTCGACCGACCCGGTCGACCGGCCTCTGTCAGTTCTGAAAAATCAGAACTGCCAGAACCTGAAAATATTGGGATTAAAGATTGGTCTTTTTGGCTTAATAATAAATCCCATAAATACTTAGAATTTCTACAAAAATAGTTTTATGATATAGAAACATGCTTGCACAAAATCAAGGCATGTAATTAAAGATTTGACTATTTTTGTAACTTGAAAATATTGGCTCATAATAAAAAACTGTTTTTCTAAAACAACATGTTTTTCTAAAACTTGTTTTTCCATAACTTCATCAAATACAAAAACAAGATATACTTTAAAGCATAGTGTGTGTGGATATGATCCACTACACAATCAAAATGAAATATCTAGTTTTTGACATAAGCACTAAACTTGGTTTTGAAATATCAACATGTTTTTCCAAACTTTCATCAAATACAAAAACAAGATATACTCTAAAAGCATAGTGTGTATGGATATGATCCACTACACAATCAAGATGAAATATCTAGTTTTTGACATAGGCTCTAAGCATGGTTTTGGATATAAGATATGTAAAACTATGAAATACCAAAATCCAAGATAAATATTTTGTCACAAAGAAAAATCTTTTTCTAAATAAAAATTCTTTTCTAAAAAGAAATCTTAAATGAAAACTTCAATCAAGAGTGTGTGTGTGATTCATACTTGAGCAATCCACCAATCTATTCTATCATTTACATTTTTATCTAAAACAAATAAAAATCTTATACCTAGACACAAGTCTTCATCCTTCTTGAAGTCTTCACTTGAAGGCTTCTCATCTTCTTGACTTAGTCCAAAAGCAATCCACCGAGCTCATCTCTAGATGTGTTCTTGATGCATAGGCTCGTGAATCAACCGGTGCTAGCTTCCAACTTGTCTTTAAATCCTTTGTTGAAGCTCCACCCTACTAAGATCTTGATAATGAATCTGTCACTAATTAAACACAAGATCATTAGTAAACATAACTTCATGAGTTGATCATCATCAAAACTAGGGTGATAGGCCTTTGGGCCAACAGAATCTATATGTAGAAGAGATGTTAAGCTCTCCTTGCATATAGGCAATATAAATCAAAACTTTTGTATTTATTTTCTAAAACAAAATTTTGAGATACCAATTTTAAAAAACATTCAAATAAACATCTTGATATCAAAAGTGAGTATTTTTCTTTTTAAGTATATGATATCAAATGAAATAACTATTTTCTATCATAAAGCAAGGGAGTGTAAAGGTAAACCAAATACCAATTGAAAAACAAATTTTCTCCCCCTTTATGAAATACCAACTAAAACAATGCGTAAGCTTGAAATGAGATACCAATTGAAAAGCGATTGAAAACTAATCAATTGAAACAAAATTGAAGCTCAAGCTTAGCATAATCACAAACATATATATGTATGAAAAATAGATACCAATTGAAATTAATATTCTTGGAATTGAAAGCATACATACATACAAACATATATGAGTATACAAGAAAGGTCAAAATTGATACCAATTGAAAGAGTCCAATGATACCAATTGAAACAACAATAATGATCAAGTGTATACATCATATAACTACCACCCAACCATGTTCAAGTTTAAAATGATTTTTAATATAAAGCATACATGAGCATGATCGCCCATCCATCCGCCCGTGGATGGTAGGGGTTTTCATAAATAGATTTAAAAAATAAAGTGTGTTTGAAAACTCTACCAAAATGAAGAATATCGCAACTAGTTATATGAAAAATTTGTAAACTAGTACGAAATTCTTCAAGCAATGAATAAAATAAAATTATTTTTCATAAACATGAAATTCACAAAATAGTCAACACTCATAATCAATTAAGCATAAATATGACTCATGAAAACAAACACATGAGTAAACAATAAATGTGAGTGTACAAATACAATGTGAAGATCATAATCATGAAAGATGGTCAATAAGCTCAATATCCCTTGAAACATGAAACATGAAATTCATCAAAACTATTTAATCTTCAAGGTATATGTATGTCCTATACAAACTAAAGTATACATACATATCCAAACACAATGAGTCCACAAAGATATATGCATGAAGGCACGTGGCTCAAAAGGATGTATATGTATAAATAATAATTTGGATAAAATGGACATATACATGAAGTTAAACATATAAACATAAGATAAATTCAAGAATGGGAATACAAGTTTAAAATATATGAATCATCAAAATTAGACTATACTAGCACATCTAATGGGTTCAAATAAGCATTCAAGCTCAAACATATATAGATTTATTTGTGGCCCACTATATGCACAAATATATACCTAGTCTTAATGAAAACTAACATTTAAACATATATTCAAAGCATGAAGCAAAAAACAAGACAAAAATCATCATGATAAACAAAACATGATTATTATGCAAATCCATATGTTATTAAACCTATGATAAACATGATAGCTAAATAAACGGTGAGAACACAAAATAATAGACCATATTAAACATGGGTGTCTCAAAATGCTATACATGTATGTGAAGAGTCTAATAATCATAGCATTGACATAATAATCTATAAACAATAAAACATGCTATAAGCAATTAATATGAAAAGCATGTAAATAAACGGGAGTAAAGGATTGTCACCAAAACCGAAGAAGCAAATCTCCTTGTCTCCAAAACATGGTGGTCTTCCCACCAAACCTCCCTTGAAAGTGATGCATCCAAAAAGTAATCTTTAGGCACGGAACGCATCCACTCCAAGGTGCCGCTACTCTCACGTCATGTGAGAGCCCACACCTACATTATAAAATAAGAGGGGTGGTCTTTGGTACCCATATCTTATTGGGTCCATGGGGGTTAGTACCTTCTCTAACCCAAACAAAAATATTTCCTAAATTAGAAACATGTATACGATCATAGTAAAATTTAGCAAGGTGGCCCTTACGTCTACAATGTGCACAAGTGTACACATGAGCATACAAGTGATGATGGTGTCCGTGAGGAGCATGTGTATGCCATGGGGGGTGTGCATGAATAATAGATGGAAACTTGTTTCTTTCGAAACAAAGTTTCTAAACGTGTATGACCCACTACACATTGGCTCAAGTGGAGCCCAAACAATCAACACTCTTCTTAAGCATGGATATATCATTGTTAAAAAGAAGAAGTGTGGCATGCAATAGGTGAAGTGTGTGATACTACACTAGCATGGCAAACATGAGAAACAATATCATTTTTCAAAGATTTATTTTTATTTAAAACAAATTTCTAACTCTTTTGAAATAAAATCAATTTCTCTTTTTAAAGAATTATTTTCTTTTAAATAAAAATCAACTTTTGAAGATAAAAAACTCATTTTTCTTCAACACATTATCGCAATCATTTTTATTTTTCAAAAACTCATTTTCTTTTAGGACAGATCAAGTTGAGATTTAATGAATCCCTCTCATTAGAAATCTCCTCTTTCTCTTGTAAAACATTGTTAAGTCTAGAAATTAAATTTTTATTATCATTGTTAAGGCCTAGACTTTTCTTTTTCAAAATCTTATATTTTTCAAACAATTTTTCACAAACAATAGATAACTCTTCATTCAAAGCATTGGCATCTATATAATCATGATCATTAAATGAAGAGCTAGCATCAAAACTATCTAGTTGAGATTCCGAATGTACCTCAAGGGAGTCATCCCTTGGATCATGAAGCATTGAGAGTCGGATTCTCCACTAGTTTCCTCTTCTTGTTGGATAGGTAATTGAAGCTTGGAGGTGGTGGTGGTTGTCAACTTGTTCCACACTGCAAAAGAGGAATCAAGATTAGAACAAGCAAAAGATGTTCTCTTGAAAGCGTGCTTCTAATGGCTCTAGGGCTTGTGCATTGGCCCCTATATGCTTGCTATCACTAAGGTAGGATTCCTTGGTAATGGCAAGGTGAACCTTATATCCTAGGGTTTGTAAATAGATGGACATCTTAGTCTTCCAAACAAGAATGTTGGAAGGGTCAAACATAGGTGGGGTCATGAAGTCCATGGGTCCAAATTATATGTGTGCAAACAAGCAAATGTGCAAATGCAAATATAGATTAGCTAAACCAAGATCTCACTCCTAGGATGTTAAGCCTAAAGTATCAGGAGCGTAGGCTCTGATACCAATTGTAAAAACACCTAGAGGGGGGTGAATAGGTGTAAGTGCTAATCTAGAAACTAAATGCGCTAAATGCGGAAGCTTAAACAAATTTGCAACACACTTAGTACAACACACAAGTGTAGCCGAATTCCCCGTGAAGGGCTCTGGACTAACTCCTCTTGATTCCCTTAGATATGGGTTGAGGTGCTATATGAAGCTCTTGTGGTTAAGTACAAGTGAGGCACACACAAACAACCAAGCATATGAGAGATATAGCAAATATGAAATATGCAAGGCACAACACAAGCAATATGTGATAAGAATAAATGAATGATGCTTTGCATAAATAAAAGAGAGAGAGTTAGAGAGACAATGGATCAAACGCAAACACAAAGATATGTTTCGAGGTTCGAGCCCCTAGCTCTACGTCCCCGCCTTCACCGAGAAGGATTTCTAATCCACTATCTTGTCCACCGAGGACTCCCACCGAGGGAACCTTCACCGGAAGGATTTTTACAACAAGGGAGTACCGAACTCCTCTCTCAAACACCGCCTCACAACCGAGGGGTAGGCCCGTAGCCAAACAACAACCAACACCTCTACCGAAGAGGGTTTACAAACCAAACTCCACCTCTCACTAGAGGGAGCAAATCACAATCTCAACCTCTACTAAAGGAGGGAGCAAACCAATCACCCGATCAACCTCTACTAAAGAGGATACAACAAAAGCAAGGGTGTTTACAACAAGTGGTTTCTTTCAACCACAAAACATCTCTCTCCTCTTTTCCACAAAAACAAGATCCTAATAGAATAGTATAGATGATAAGGCTCAAGTGTGAAAAACTAAGTGTTTTGATCAAAGAAATTCTCTTGAAAAAACACCAAAAATGATATAAAAATTTTAGCTCAAAAAAACAATTCCCAAAACCTAATTTCTTTAAAATAAAACAAAACACTTAAAACCAAATAAGATTGATCTTTTTGCTCTTTAGACACTTTTGAAAACTTCTTTTTAAAACAGAGAGTGGGGAAAAAATTAGCTCAGAAAAACTTAACCAAAACCCCCAAGAAATGGGGTATTTATAGCCCAAACAGAAAACTAGCCGTTAGGCTGATCTGGCAGCCTGACAGGCTTGCGGTCGGCCGGCGGCCGACCGCCAACGGTCAGAAATATGACCGTTGGGGCATCCAGTCGACTGCTCGGCCGACCGCCCAGATACAGAGAGCAAAGCTCTCTGGTCCGGTCGACCGGTCGGTCGGTCGGTCGGCCGACTGTGCTGCCAGACGTGCACAGCTCTGTGCACGTCGGTCGACCGCAAGGTCGACCGGCCCTTGGTACGGTCGACCGTGCGGTTGGCCGTCCTGGCCTGTCAGCCACTGTTCTGGGTCAGAAAAAAATAGTTAAACATATTTCTAAAAATTCTTTTAAGTCTTTGTAAAAATATCCAAAAATAGTTTTATCATTTTGCATTGATATATAAACTTGTGATAAACATTTCAACTCAAATATCAAGCATATAAAACCATTTTTGTGTCTTACATTTTTACCTAAAACCAAAACTTGTATTTTATCAAACTTGTATTTTTCAACACATGAATAGGAAAGTCAAAATAAGTTTATATAAGTCATGTAAGCATGTATGTATATAGAGCACATCTAATATACATAAAAACAAAGTAAACTTATTTTGATCAATCTATTCATGAAAACCAAATCCAAAACATAAAACTTGTGTGTGTTGTGCACTTGAGCATATCAACTATACTAAGCTTTACAAATGGATCTAAAACACACTAAACTCTATGATACCTTAGTCTTCTTGATGATCTTTATCTTCAAGTCGACTCGGTCCAAACTCCGTGATCCAACGAGCAAGGCTATGTATGATCTTGATGCTCGGGCCCTAGAATCACCATGTGAAAGCTTCCAAACTCCTCTTTTTGAAGCAATCACCAACTAATATCTTGTTACATGATCTGAAACTAAAATCACAAGATTATTAGTAAACATAACTACATGAGTTAATCATCATCAAAACTAGAGAGGAAGGCCTTCGGGCCAACAATTCTCATTCTTTATGATGAAAAATACTTTGTTTCGGTATATGCTAACATTTTCAATATTGGTATCATGTTTCATTTTAAATTGGTATCTATATTGATATGAGTTATGTTTACCTAAAACAATTTGATTTTTACTTTCAATTGGTTGTTACTTTCATTTGGTATCAAGATTTCGAATATATATATTTCAATTGGTATCAAAACATACAATGTTTCATTTTCTTTTGGTATCAAAATTTACAAGACATTTTAAATTGGTATCAAGATATTTTCAATTGGTATCTTTTAGTATCTTAAAAATTTTGTTTACTTTCAATTGATATCGTAAAAATGTTTTGTTTATTTTCAATTGGTATCATAAATTGGTATCATAATGTTTCGATGAATACCTTATCACAAATTGATAAATTTTTCAGTTGGTATCTTAATATTTTGATATATATTACTTATATGCAAGGGAAGCTTGACATCTTCTCTTTATATAGATTCAAGTTGAGTGTATTTCATATTGAAGTAATTGACCTTTCTTTGGTATACTTTACACATGTGTAGGGGGGAGCTTCACATATCTTTTTATACAATGTATATTATGCGTTATGTGATTAGGGTTTAGTCATCTCTTTTTCATATAATGCATGTATGCAGGGGGAGTAACTTTACGTCTCTTCTCTTCATGAATGTATATCGCATATACATCCTTCTTGTTTGATTTGACATAAAGGGAGAAATTTTTTTTAGTTTATTTATGCCCCTATATGATGATTTGACAAAAAGGGGGAGAGAGATTTGGAGTTTTATATATGCATGTTTATGATTTCCTTGTTTTATACAAAAAGGGAGAAAAGAATTTTGAGGGTTTTATATATGCACTCCTTCTTTTATACAAAAAGGGAGAAAAGAATTTTCAGAGTTTTATATATGCACGTTTATGCATGATTTCTTTGTTTTATACAAAAAGGGAGAGAAGAATTTTGAGAGTTTTATATATGCATGTTTATGTCATTTATATGCATGTTTATTTTTCAATTGGTATGAGAGCATATATGTTTTATTTTCAATTGGTATCAGAGCATATATATTAATATGTGTTATTTGTTTTATGCATACATTAAATATCTTTATTGTTTATTGCTATGCATGAGTTAACGGGGAGCTTCTATGAATCTTGACTTTAATCCATGCATATATAACTCCATGAGTTTTGTCATCATCAAAAGGGAGAGATTGTTGGCCCAGAGGCCCATCACTCTAGTTTTGATGATGATTAACTCATGTAGTTATAGTTTACTAATAATCTTGTATTTAAATAGTTTCAGTAATTGACCAAGATATTAGTAGATGTTTAGCTTCAACAAAAGAGTTTTGGAGCTTTCACATGTTGATTCAAGAGTTCGAGCGTCAAGATCGCATCTAGTACATGGTTAGAGTCAAGCTCGTTGGATCGTGTTTGGATCGAGTCGACTTAGAGAAAGAGTTCTACAAGAAGACTTCGGTTTGTATTTAGTTTAGTATGTTTAGATCTTGTGTAAAAGTACATAGTATTGATATGCTCAAGTTCACATAAACACACAAGTTTAAATGATTGTTTTCAGTTTAATCGGTTTTTGATTTTCATGTCAAAAATATAGATAAATATCTTTATATGTATATTGGATTCTATCCATATACAATATGCTTCAAATTTGTTTCAATATCATGTTTTTGTATTTACATGAGTTTTGGAGAAAACGGTTTTCCATTTCAAAGTTTGGTTTTTGAAACCGTTTAAAGGCCAAATTTCGATATCACAAAAATGGTTCAAATAGTTTGTAATATGTGTTGAATTTTAGTCACATATTTGTATTTCAAAGATCTTATAAGAAACTTATTTTTGTGGAATTTATGTGATTTTATGGGATTTAATTGAATATAAAAAGATAAGTTTTTAATCCCTTAAAAATAGTGACCTGGCCTTCTGCCGGTCGACAGAGGCAGAAGTCGGTCGACCGGTTTGATCGACTGATGTGCACGAACGTGCACAGGCCTTATAGGCTGGAGAGCCGGTCGGCCATCCTGGTAGACCGCCAGAGAGCTTTGCTCTCTGGAACTGGCCCCGGTTGATCGGGCGGTCGACCGGCAGAGAGCATCTGCTCTCTGTATCCAGGTCCGGTCGACCGGGCGGTCGACCGGGCGGTCGACGGTCATAAAAATGACCGTTGCCCGGTCGACCGGAAGGGCATTTCTGCCCTTTCCTGGCTGCCAACGGGTAGATTTTTTGGAGGGTTATAAATAGCCCCTTTCTTAGCTGATTTCACTAAGATTTTAAGAAGAGAATTTTTTTCATCTTTCAAAAGTTTTTCAGCAAGGGTTTTTGTGGTTAAAAGATTTATTTTATTTGTTTTTAAAGTGTTGGAATATTCAAAGAAAAGAGAGTCTTTTGGGAATTGATTTTTGGTCTTGATTTCAATATCTATTTGGAGATTTTCTCAAGTGTTTTTCTTTATTCCAAACACTTTATTTTCTCACACTTGAGCTATCTATCTATCCTATCTATTAGGATCTTGTTTTTATGGGAAAATTGGTTTGTGGTCTTTGAGATCACCAAGAGTTGTAACCTTCCTTGTATTTGTTGGTATCCTTCTTGTGTAGAGGTGATTGTGGAGGTTGAGTTTGGATGTGTTGGTATCCCTCTAAGTGTAGAGGTGATTGAGATTGTTGTTTTGGCTTTGAGCCTTATCCCTCTATTAAGAGGTTGATCTTTTTTGGAAGTGCCCATCCCTCTACGTGTAGAGGTGATAATTGTTGTGCCTTGCCTCTTGTGGGAGGTTATGTTTGTTGGAAAGAGGAGTTGTGTACTCCTAATTTGTATTACCCAACTCCTCAATGGAGGATCACTGTGTGGGAAGTCCTATAGGATGATATAGTGGAAATCCTTCTGTGTGAAGGCGGGGTCGTAGAGCAATGACTCGAACCTCGAAACATATCTTTGTGTTTGCGATTGATCCACTATCTCTAAACTCTCTCTCTTATTGTGCATTGCATTATATTGTTCATATCATATTTTATATGCTTGGTATTGTTTGTGTGCCATACTTGTGTTCAACCAAGAGAGCTTCAAATAGCACCTCAACTCTTATTTAGAGGAATTTAGAGGAGATAGTCCAGAGCCCTTCACCAGAAATTCGACTACACTCTTTGGTTACACTAAGGTGTTTGCATTTTAGTTTTAATTCTGCATCATTTGTCATTAGATTACCCTTACACCTATTCACCCCCCTCTAGGTGTACTTTAACATCTCACTGTTAAGTAAATATTACACCTGTGACAGTGATCTTTTCGATTTTCTCAGTGAAAACGAGAACTTTTAGTGTTAAGTTAACATTACACCTCTAGCGCACAAAATATGTCTCTGTCAAGTTAAAAATCACACCTCTGATAGTAACTTTCTCTCTTATTTGGCTTCCTCAGTGAAGTTATTTAAATTTCAATTGTTAAGTTAACTATTACTTCTGGCAATCAAAACTAATCACTTTAGTCTGTCTAATGTTCCAACAGAAAGAAAAACATACACAATAGACTTGCCTGACTGAGATCTAACTTCTGCAAACAGTTTAAAAGTATATCAGCAGAAGAAGTCAACAACTCAAGCGGTTCAACAGTAGACTGACAAGCAAGTCAAAGCTTAAAAAAGTTTCAGATTGTGCTTCTGGATACTTACGATGATCTTTACTGGAGGCTTTAAGCAGTTTAACAATACACTCACGAAGATTAGAATCTAGACAAGATCAACCTCAGGGCAATTCAAAAGATTGAGTCTAATCACGAAAGCCCAAGTCAACATAAAGTCCAAAGTGTTCTGAAGTCCTTCCCAGTCAACCACAGGGTTTCAAAAACTTTGGAGGGGGCATCTGTAGGCTGTCGAAAAATTACTGAAGACTAAACCTTAGACGCGGGCTTCATGCCAAATGCGAGGTCGCGTTTCAACCCAAACGCGAACCTTCCGTTCTTTGTCAAACGCGGAGGTTGTGTTTCAACTCAAACACGGATGTCGCATCTCAACAAACATGATTTGTGCCAAATGCTATGGTTATACTGCTCTTCAATATGTGGACCTTAAGGTAGTGTTTCAACATCAAAACGCAAGGTCTGCGTCCAACGGCGCCCACATTTCTGATGTAACAGACAGCAATTACTGGGTCATTCAATACCCACTTTCTCTCCACATAATGGGGCATAAATCCCCACTATGGAACAATTAATACCCACTTTTTCTCCATATAATGGGGCAAAAATGTAATATCCCTAGTTAGAAATACTGTATTTTTATTTTTCTAAGTATTCATTTTGATTTACTGATTATTTTTTAATCAACTTAATTTATTATTTTCATTCTTGTGATTATTATTATTATTAAATATGGAAATTATTTTTAAGATAGTAAATGATATTTTAGCTTTAAATATTATTACCAATATTAATTATCAATATTTTTAGTTACTTATTAATATTATTTTATATTTACCATTATTATTATAATTGTTACTTAATTATTATTCCCATTATTTCATTAAGGTTATTATTCATTATTATTATTAGTGGTAGTTATTATTATTATTATTCCATTATGATTATTATTTATTGTTATTACTATTAGTGTTATCTTTATTTTTATTATCGGTGTTTATTAATTATTATTAGTGTTAATATTATATTCTTTATTTATTTTTAATATTAGTATAAATACTAGTGGTAGTGGTATTATCATTCCTATTATTATTGTTTTTGTTATTATTAATTATTATTTTTGTTGTTATTAGTGTTATTATTTAATATTATTATTTGTTTTATCATCAGTAGTAGCATTATTTCTTATTCCCTTGTATCCTTGTTCCTACCCATCCATACCCAATAGCATACCCTTTATCCTATTACCCATTTACCTATTTGGATCTAACCCAAAACTCGTTGCCTATACCCATTATACCCACAAACCCAAGACCCATTAAATAATCCAATATAATCTCAACTTAACCTAATCTAACCCTAACCCTAAGCAAATCCCCTCCAATCGCCGCCACAGCCTTCCTCCCCTTGCTGGCTGCGCACAGCAGCGCCCAGCAGGCCGTCCCACCTCTTCACTCGTTGCCGCCGTCCAACAGCAGTGCCAACAGCAGCCAAGGCGCGCATCATCCCCCGGATCTCCTCCCCTTGCAGGCCAGTGCCTCCATGGCAGCAACAACAGTAATATGGCTGCCTTTAGCCCCGACCAAGCCACTGTCCAACCAAGCACAGCCATCATCCATATCGACGAAAGCAACATCTCTTCCCCGTGCCTCCTCCACCAATGGCAGCACGCGCCCGAGCTCCAGCAGCGAGGACAGCCCGCGACAGCAGCCCATGGAAGCATCCAACTTTATCTCCCCTGCCCTCCTCCTTGCGCAAGCACGGTCATGCAAACCCCCTCCAATCTTCACACACGCAACACCCACAACACCAGGCCAACCCCCTCCTGCAAACCCCCCTCCATGGCTGCCCCTTGGCCATGGCACGCGGCAACACCAAGGCAACGCAGCTTTGTTGGCTACCTTCTCCATGCCGTGAGCACCCATTGCACAAGCGCCGCGCACTCGGATCCCATGTCACGCACGCAAGCCCCAACCATTGGCCATGCCCTTGCCGTGAGTGCCTCTCTCTCTCCTTCTCTGTTACTTTAGTGTGTGTGTATTAGTGTGAATTAATGTGATTGGTAGTGTGTATATATATTATTATGTGGGTACCTTGTAACTATGTAATATAATGTGCATGGTATGTGTGTGTGAGTTATTAAGTGTTATGAAGATATTTACATGTTTGGGATGTGCATATAATGTGTGTTTTATTCTTTTGTGTGGGAGATATCTTCCTCCGAGCATTTTTCGGCTCTCCGTGGATCGCCGTGGATCACCGTCGGTGAGCGCGAATGCACCCACGCCCTTTATGGCGAGATGCTCTATCCAAGGACACCCTCCGCGGTCCGGACGCCTCCACCAGAGCTTCCATCAGTGCGCCGCAAATCGGCTCGAGTGTTTCGAATTCGTTTGGTGAGATCCGGACCGTTGCAGGAGATCCGAACCCGATTCGGATTCGTGCTCATTGTGGACCCGATACAATGGTGATTCGAAGACCGATCCATGGGATGATCCGTAGATCAGTACCGGTTCGTGCAGTGAAGACCAGACAACGATTTGATTTCGAAACCGCATCATTTCATGTGAGTGTTCGTTCTTGTGTATTTCCTTATTTACCGTTGTCGGTATGCGTTTACATATTAATGTTATTATTTCATGTAGCTTTCTATTATATTTTACCAGTTTGATTACTTGTATTACTTCATGAGACATCCATGATTGTTCACTTTATTCATGTAGTTGATATTTATTTGTATCAGCGTCATTTCATGTGTTGGTAGTTTATCGTTGTTGGCTTAGGTCTAGTTTTGATGTACCTTAGACTGTAACTTGATTCGACTCGATCTTGAGGTTGATATAGTTTGTGTTTGAGGATAATAGTAGTTTTATGTGTAGTAATAATTAGATTTGACATTTATCTATTTGATGATTATTTCCGACCAGAACACTTTTGGATATTGTAGACAAGTATATATGACGTCTCTATTGATAGGAGACAGTTTAGAGATACCATAAATAATTGATCTGATGGGATTTGTTGTTAGACATTTCTGGACTTGATGTTTTATCACCAGGATATTAGTATTCTTGTTAGTTCTTACTAGTTGTTTATTATTCTGGATTCAGAGTTAGTTGCGAGGAAAGTTGGACCGTGATTTGGATTGATCTTGAGTTGGAGTTAATCTAGAATTTACATTCTTTATATTGGATCTTGAACTCATTAAGATAGGTTTAACATAGCTGGATTTACAGTTGTGCGTATTGGGATTTATTTAGATGATATTTTATTGAGGTTGAGTATCAGAAGTAGATATTCCAGACCATAAGTTGTTTGAGGATGATTCTCCACTTAGATATGATTTCAGTATGTGTTGACTTGTTGATCACGAGGATATATCATGTGCTTCATGTTTAGTTATTGATTACTTCAGTTAATAGAGATTGAGTTATTGTGATAGTGATCTATTCTATATCAGTAATCTTGTATTTCAGAGTTATCAGATAGCAGTCATCACTTTATCAGTTGGTGAGATTATTTGTTGGTGATCATATGATGTGTTCAGAGTTTATAGGAGTTGATAGACATCTGTACCAGTTACTAGTTATTAGTGACACCATTGTGTTAGTGGATATATCTCCAGTATCCTATTTCAGATGTCAGATATTAGTTGTCAGATATCAGTTGTCAGTTGTCAGATTATCAGCTATTATTGACATCAGCAGTTGTTAGAGATATCAGTTACTATTACATATTAAATTACATTGATTGGTTGTTAATAAAAGAACCATAACCTGGAGAACAGGGGTAATTGCCTGATGATGCATGTCGTGTATTTTTGAAGGACTTATTATAGTACCGAGTTGTGGGTTCCAACCATGGGGAACCAAGGTAGTACTGGATACCTATTCAGTTGTCAGTTGTCAGGGCTATGCCCAGATTACGGTGCCACACTAGTTGTCTTTTCATGTGGGGTTGTGGTCTCCAGTTATTAGAGCTTTGCGGCTTGTCCTGGTTCAGCGCCAGGGGTGTTAGACCGTAGTACCGGGCATGCACGGTACTCTTTCAAAACACATGCACTACATTGGCAAGCAGTTACAACAACGATAACTTTGTTTGATATGTGGGAAAACGGCTGTGGCATGGGACACAGCTAAGTACTACATTAGTTAGGTTAATATTAACCAACCAGATTAGTGACATATGCTAGGTTACACATCTTGACATCATCTATTAGTTTACAGTTGTAATAGTTGCCTTATATCTTCATTCATGTTGTTATGCAGTTATCCTTCAGTTCAGCTATTTATCATGTTGTTTAGTTATCTTATGACTACAGTTTATCTTGGTATTATTCTGTGCACATTGTTTATATGCACGAGCTTTCCCCTTTACACACACACTCACCAGGTCGCTTTCTGACGACCTTGGATTTACACGTCCAGATATTGGACGCTTTTTTTCTGTTGTTCAGGTGTTCGTTGAGGCCATACGCTTCGTGAAGAGCTGGAGCTTTTCCCTATTCGATTCCGGTATTCTTATCTTTCTTGCCTTATATTATTTCCTGATTCTCGTTATATCAGATTCAGTTATTTTTCCAGTTCTTCATTTATATGATATCATGTGTGGATGCTTATATACGATATTGCAATAATCATGATTTATTACAGTTTAGATTTACAGCTTGTTTCGGGTTACTTAAGGCTTAGCGCGTGTACTTGAGGTATTTTCTTGCGTATATGCGTCGCCGACTCGTGTCGCGTCACCTCTTCAGCGTATTTTGGGAAGCGGCGCGTGACACGATTTTCTTGTATCAGAGCCTAGGTTTTCGACTTGCGATCTTGATCTTTGACTTTTGTTTCGCAAGAGAGACCTAGTTCTTACCGGTGACTTGAGAACAAGCTATAATTACACTGTAATATACATATACTATGATATTCAGTCCATTTGGAATTGACCTTCCTTCCTTTGAAAATTCTCATCTTTGATCTTTTGATATCCTTGATCTCTACTTTTGTTTTAGAGTGATCCGAATTTTCATCTTGCTTCTCGTCCTACTTCTCGATTCTATTCCTTGACTTTATCTCTTGAGATTGGTTACTCCTTACTGAAGCCGGTAGCAGAGTCAGAGTAGCGCAGCGGAAGCGTGGTGATTTATGATGTATAGAGAAGCGATGTGAAGCTTGCTTGTTTTTCTCCTTGATTTTGATTCTTTTTACCATTCCCTGCCCTATTGAATTTCGGGGACGAAATTTTTTATAAGATGGGTAGAATGTAATATCCCTAGTTAGAAATACTGTATTTTTATTTTTCTAAGTATTCATTTTGATTTACTGATTATTTTTTTAATCAACTTAATTTATTATTTTCATTCTTGTGATTATTATTATTATTAAATATGGAAATTATTTTTAAGATAGTAAATGGTATTTTAGCTTTAAATATTATTACCAATATTAAATATCAATATTTTTAGTTACTTGTTACTATTATTTTTATATTTACAATATTATTATTAATTGTTACTTAATTATTATTCCCATTATTTCATTAAGGTTATTATTCATTATTATTATTAGTGGTAGTTATTATTATTATTATTATTATTATTCCATTATGATTATTATTTATTGTTATTACTATTAGTGTTATCTTTATTTTTATTGTCGGTGTTTATTAATTATTATTAGTGTTAATATTATATTCTTTATTTATTTTTTAATATTAGTATAAATACTAGTGGTAGTGGTATTATCATTCCTATTATTATTGTTTTTGTTATTATTAATTATTATTGTTGTTGTTGTTAGTGTTATTATTTAATATTATTATTTGTTTTATCATTAGTAGTAGCATTATTTCTTATTCCCTTGTATCCTTGTTCCTACCCAATAGCATACCCTTTATCATATTACCCATTTACCTATTTGGATCCAACCCAAAACCCGTTGCCTATACCCATTATACCACAAACCCGTGACCCATTAACTAATCCAATATAATCTCAACTTAACCTAATCTAACCCTAACCCTAAGCAAATCCCCTCCAATGGCCTCCACAGCCTTCCTCCCCTTGCTGGCTGCGCACAGCAGCGCCTAGCAGGCCGCCCCACCTCTTCACTCGTTGCCACCGTCCAATAGCAGTGCGAACAGCATCCAAGGCGCGCATCATCCCCCGGATCTCCTCCCCTTGTAGGCCAGCACCTCCATGGCAGCAACAGCAGCAATATGGCTGCCTTTAGCCTCGTCCAGGCCACTGTCCAACCAAGCACAGCCATCATCCGTCGTCGACGAAAGCAATATCTCTTCCCCGTGCCTCCTCCACCAATGGCAGCACGCGCCCGAGCTCCAGCAGCGAGGACAGCCCGCGACAGCAGCCCATGGAAGCATCCAACTTTATCTCTCCTGCCCTCCTCCTTGCGCAAGCATGGTCATGCAAACCCCCTCCAATCTTCACTCACGCAACACCCACAACACCAGGCCAACACCCTCCTGCAAACCCCCTCCATGGCTGCCCCTTGGCCATGGCACGCGGCAACACCAAGGCAACGCAGCTTTGTTGGCTGCCTTCTCCATGCCGTGAGCACCCATTGCACAAGCGCCGCGTACCCAGATCCTATGTCACACACGCAAGCCCCCTCCATTGGCCATGCCCTTGCCGTGAATGCCTCTCTCTCTCTCCCCCCTTCTCTGTTACTTTAGTGTGTGTGTGTGTATTAGTGTGAATTAATGTGATTGGTAGTGTGCATATATATTATTATGTGGGTACCTTGTAACTATGTAATATAATGTGCATGGTATGTGTGTGTGAGTCATTAAGTGTTATGAAGATATTTACATGTTTGGGATGTGCATATAATGTGTGTTTTATTCTTTTGTGTGGGAGATATCTTCCTCCGAGCATTTTTCCGGCTCTCCGTGGATCGCCGTGGATCACCGTCGGCGAGCGCGAACGCACCCACGCCCTTCATGGCGAGATGCTCTATCCAACAACACCCTCCGCGGCTTCGGACGCCTCCGCCAGAGCCTTCGTTGGTGCGCCGCAAATCGGCTCGAGTGTTTCGAATTCGTTTGGTGAGATTTGGACCGTTGTAGGAGATCCGAACCCGATTCGGATTCATGCTCATTGTGGACCCGATACAATGGTGATTCGAAGACCGATCCATGGGATGATCTGTAGATCAGTATGGTTCGTGCAGTGAAGACCAGACAGCGATTTGGTTCTGAAACCGCGTCATTTCATGTGAGTGTTCATTCTTGTGTATTTCCTTATTTACCGTTGTCGGTATGCGTTTACATATTAATGTTATTATTTCATGTAACTTTCTATTATATTTTACCAGTTTGATTACTTGTATTACTTTATGAGACATCCATGATTGTCCACTTTATTCATGTAGTTGATATTTATTTGTATCAGCGTCATTTCATGTGTTGGTAGTTTATCGTTGTTGGCTTAGGTCTAGTTTTGATGTACCTTAGACTGTAACTTGATTCGGCTCGATCTTGAGGTTGATATAGTTTGTGTTTGAGGATAATAGTAGATTTTATGTGTAGTAATTATCAGATTTGGCATTCATCTATTTGGTGATTATTTCTGACCAGAACACTTTTGGATATTGTAGACAAGTATATATGGCGTCTCTATTGATAGGAGACAGTTTAGAGATACCACAAATAATGGATCTGATGGGATTTGATGTTGACATTTTTGGACTTGATGTTTTATCACCAGGATATTAGTATTCTTGTTAGTTCTTACTAGTTGTTTATTATTCTGGATTTGGAGTTAGTTGCGAGGAAAGTTGGACCGTGATTTGGATTGATCTTGAGTTGGAGTTAATCTAAAATTTACATTCTTTTTATTGGATCTTGAACTCATTAAGATAGGTTTAACATAGCTGGATTTACAGTTGTGAGTCTTGGGATTTATTTAGATGATATTTTGTTGAGGTTGAGTATCAGAAGTAGATATTCCAGACCATAAGTTGTTTGAGGATGATTCTCTACTTAGATATGATTTCAGTATGTGTTGACTTGTTGATCTCGAGGATATACCATGTGCTCATGTTTAGTTATTGATTACTTCAGTTAATAGAGATTGAGTTATTGTGATAGTGATCTATTCGATATCAGTAATCTTGTATTTCAGAGTTATCAGTTAGCAGACATCACTTTACCAGTTGGTGAGATTATTTGTTGGTGATCATATGATGTGTTCAGAGCTTATAGGAGTTGGTAGACATCTATACCAGTTACTAGTTATTAGTGACACCATTGTGTTAGTGGCTATATCTCCAATATCCTATTTCAGATGTCAGATATTAGTTGTCAGCTACTCAGTTGTCAGATATCAGTTGTCAGTTGTCAGATTATCAGCTATTATTGACATCAGCAGTTGTTGGAGATATCAGTTACTATTACATATTAAATCACATTGATTGGTTGTTAATAAAAGACACCATAACCCGGGGAACAGGGGTAACTGCCTGATGATGTATGTTATGTATTTTGGAAGGACATATTATGGTACCGAGTTGTGGATTCCAACCATGGGGAACCAAGGTAGTACTGGCTACCTATTCAGTTGTAAGGGTCTTTAGTTATTAGAGCATTGCGGCTTGTCCTGTTTTAGTGTCAGGGGTGTTAGACCGTGGTACCGGGCATGCACAGTACTCTTTCAAAACACATGCACTACATTGGCAGGCAGTTACAACAACGATAACTTTGTTTGATGTGGGAAAACGGCTGTAGTATGGGACACAGTTAAGTACTATATTAGTTAGGTTAATAATAACCAACCAGACTAGTGACATATGCTAGGTTACACATCTTGACATCAGCTATTAGTTTACAGTTGTAATAGTTGCCTTATATCTTCATTCATGTTGTTATATAGTTATCCTTCAGTTCAGCTGTTTATCTTGTTGTTTAGTTATCTTATGACTGCAGTTTATCTTGTTATTATTCTGTGCACATTGTTTATATGCACGAGCTTTCCCCTTTACAACACACTCATCAGGTTGCTTTCTGACGACCCTGGATTTGTACGTCCAGATATTGGACGCTTTGTTTCTATTATTCAGGTGTTCGTTGAGGCCGTACGCTTCGCGAAGAGCTAGAGCTTCTCCCTATTCGATTCTGGTATTCTTATCTTTCTTGCTTTCATATTATTTCCTGATTCTTGTTATATCAGATTCAGTTATTTTTTCAGTTCTTCATTTATATGATATCATGCGTGGATGCTTATATGTGATATTGCAATAATCATGATTTATTACAGTTTAGATTTATAGCTTGTTTCGGGTTACTTAAGGCTTAGCGCGTATACATGAGGTTTTTTTTTTGCGTTATGCGTCGCTGACTCGTGTCGCATCACCGCTTTAGAGTATTTTGGGAAGCGGGGCATGACAATAAATCTCCATTATGGAGAGATTTAAGAGAGCATTTATCCCCTTGAAAACCCTTATAAATAGCTATGAAACTATAGGCTAGAGGAAGAGCATCCCTAAAAAAGGTACACTTGATGCTTGAAGCTAGATAATCATCATAGAAGGCTAAAAGCTAAGCGCAAGGCTACTAAACACACATTGTATTGGAGGAGAAAACTTTACAAACTTGCTGAATTCAAGTTGAGTTTCTAATCTTTTTGAGATTTTAGCACCGATTAAGGTTTCATACCAACCGGTACGCTTCTAATGAGAGAAAGAAGATCCAAAGATCAAGTTTCTAGTTTGGCTCGTCAATAGAGAACAAGAATCACTCTCCACCGCTACAACAAAAATCCAGCCTTAAACAAAGTGGAGATCTACATATTTTCCTCTCTTTTATAATCAGATGAATCCGTTGTAATTTTTATTCATTAAAAATTTTTACATCAAATTTTTCCGATCAGAGGCACTCTGATGTCTAAGCAGCATGACTCAGTCAACATTGGTAAAACTTGCCGATACAACAGCAAATTGCGCTCCTGACTCAAATAAGAGTAGTCGAATGTCGCACTTGAAAGCAACTTATCTTACAAGGCGAACAGGCAGATGAGATCATCGCAAGAGTCAAGGCTGAAGAAAAAGAGAGT
Organism: Agave tequilana; assembly: GCA_038442645.1. Taxonomy (NCBI): domain Eukaryota; kingdom Viridiplantae; phylum Streptophyta; class Magnoliopsida; order Asparagales; family Asparagaceae; genus Agave; species Agave tequilana. The sequence continues at coordinate 25,823 of JAVJIF010004327.1, read as the reverse complement.
AAGCGTAGACCAGAGAAATCAACGTGACGCACGTCAGAATAATCTTTTCAATTAAAAAGAAAAGATTCTATGACAATGGAGACCACATTTTCTGTCAAACCCCAATCACCAAGAGGGGGTAATACTTTAAGTCAGACGTGTGACAACAAGCAATACTCTTTCAAGGATGAGCACGTCGTCTCTCTATTCAAGTTGCTTTATAAGAGCAACATGCTCAAGTTACCAGAGGCAAGGCGCCCTGAAGAGGTGGGAAAGATGGATGATCTCAACTACTGTTTGTATTACAGGATAGTGGGACATCCTACCAAGAACTGCTACATCTTCGAAGATATTCTCCAAACTCTACTCGATGCGGATGTGCTCAAACTCCACTCAAAGCAGAAGAATGTGACCGCCAATTTGACATCCATTCATTTTAGCAGGGATCTCCCATTAACACCAGCTGGCTTGGTTATCATCCCAAAAAGAAAACAAAGGGTGATCAATACTGATCCCCACAACAAGAACAAAAGGGCCTGTCCCTATCCACTCTCCTCGGGGAGAGATAATGTAGGTTTACCCTAACATTATTAGAAGCCAGCAATGAACTACTATGTCCAACAGAAAGTCCAAAGACAAGCATCTTCTTGCAATGTGATGAGTGTTTTCTTCAAGAGAAACTGAGGAAGGTGTCACCTCTCTCATCGATTCAGAAGAAGAGGAGTCTGTTCTCGCTGTTGATCAAGATGCTTCTCCCACATTCAAAACTCGGTCTGGCAAATAGTACTTGAAAAAGTACGAGGAGGCAGTGCAAATCTTCCCAAGTCAATTAAGGAGACAATTGAGCAATCCATGAAGCAACTCGTGGAGAAACAGAAAGAGCTCCATTATACCAAAGCTCTTCAAAAAGACAACATGGAACGATCGACAACTTCTTTCCACTTTGATATCTTGGCTCAGCTTGCCAACATTCCTACCCGGATCACCCTCTACGAGCTCCTGAGACTCTCCAAGACTATGAAGGATAGACTTAGAGATTTTTATAGTTCAGGTTCCTACTGTGCGCGAAGAGGAAGACGACAGACACTGTCATCATACGTTAAAGCAATTCTCATGCATTACATTCATACCTAATGATATGCAGATTAAAGGAAAACACGATAGACCCTGTATTACACAGAGTACATCAGATCATCTGAAGTTAGTCGCTCAAGTTGATTCAGGATCCGCGTTGAGCATTATACCCCACAGGGTCATGCAGCACATGGGAATTCTCACCCATCGACTGAGCGTCACCCAAACTACCATCTATGGCTTTTAACGCCAATGGTACGCACCCGATGGGTAAGATCAAGCTCAAATGCCAGATTGGGGACTTGAAATCTGAGGTAACGTGTTATGTCATTGATGCTGACACGTCCTACAACTTGTCACTGGGATGCCCATGGATTCACTGCAACTCCATTGTCCCGTCCACCCTTTATCAAGTGATGAAATATGCTGATGAAGGAGAAGTGAGAACGTTGATTAGTGAAAAAGCATCCGTTTAAGAGGTAGAGACTGTTGGCCCAAAGGCCCATCACTCTAGTTTTAATGATGATTAACTTATGTAGTTATAGTACTAATGATCTTTGTTTAATTAGTCTCAGATATATGATCAAGATCTTAGTGGTGTGTAGCTTCAACAAAGGATTTCAAGTCAAGTTTTGGAGCTAGCACATGTTGATTCAAGAGCTTGTGCATCAAGACCACATCAAGTACTCAAAAGGAGTTTAGCTCATTGGATCATAGTTTGGATCAAGTCAAGAAGGAGAAGAAGATTTTAAAGAGAAGACCTTCAAGAGAAAACTTGTGTCTAGGTTTGTTTTAGTATGATTTTATTTTTAGATAAAATGTAAAGGATAGATTACTTGGTGGAATGCTCAAGTAACATATACACTCACACAGAAGATTTAGATGAGTTTTTATAAAAGAGTTTTCATTTTGGAAAAATACCGATTTGGTTTTTATGTCTCAAAATATGACATAAGTTTTTATCAAAACCATTTTAGTGCTTATTGTCAAAAATAATATGTGTAGTGGATCATATCCATACACACTAAGCTTTAAAAGTGTTTAAAATATCTTATTTTTGTATTTGGAGAAGTTTTGGAAAAATTAATTTGGAAAAATACGGATTTTGTTTTAAGCCAAAATTTCTAAGTCATAAAAATAGTTCAAAATGTTTGTAACATGTTTTGATTTTTACTTAAACATGTTTGTATATCAAAGTATAATATTGAACTTATTTTTGTAGATTTTTAGAGATTTTATGGGATTTTATTGAAGTAAAAAGACCAAGTTTTTAAATCCCCAAAATCTGTTTTTGGCCTTCTGCCGGTTGATCGCACGGTCGGCTGAGCCAGAGGTCGGTCGACCGGGCGGTCGACCGACGTGCACAAAATGTGCACGGTCAGGGCCGGTCGATCGCACGGTCGATCGCCAGAGAGTATCTGCTCTCTGGAAATGGCCCGGTCGACCGCTGGGCCATTGCCCTGAAGGCGGTCGACCGACCTTCCCAACGGTCGAAAAATCGACCGTTGGCGGTCGACTGATAGCAGTGCAGACTGCTGATTTGAACCCCAACGGCTAGTTTTTCTTAGCCTATAAATTGGGGCTCCCATGGCTGTTTTCTACAAGATTTTTGGAAAGTTTCAAAGCTAGTTTTTTCTATCTATTGTAGAGGTTTTTCTCCGATTTTTTGTGAGCAAATATTTTCAAATCAAAAGGAAGGTTTTCATGAGTGTTTTGTAAAAGTGATTCTTTAAGTTTTCACCACAAATTCCATCCTAGTTTTCTCACACATACTTGAGCTTTCCGTTGCTATATCATTCCTATAGGAGAGTTGTTATGAGATTGTTTTTAGGTGATCAAAGTGTTGTGATTACCAAAGACTTCATTCTTTGTATTTAAGGAGGCGGACTTGCGGGTTCGCGTTGTTTCGGGTTCTAGTGAGAACTCGATGTAGAGGTGCGGCCTCGGCAAGCTTGCGTGCTTGCATGCGTTTGTTCTTGCGGGAACAAGAGAGGGACTAGAGAGTCTAAAAGAGTTCTAGTGTGAACTCGCTTGTAGGTGTTGCGGCACCGAGTGATCCGGTGGGATCGTTTTAGTGAAAATCCTTCATAGTGTTGAAGGTGGGGACGTAAAGCAAGTGTGCTCGAACCTCGAAACAAATCTCCCGTGTTTGCGATTGCTCTCTCTATCTCTCACTTGTCTTTATATCTTGAATGCTAATATTGCTTTCATCTTTATATCCTTGATATATCTTGTGCCATATTGTTATATGTTTAGGGAGCGTTTGCTCACACTTGTATTCAACCAAGAAAGCCAAAGCGGTACCTCAACTCTTATCTAGAGGAATCTTGAGGAGATAGTCCAGAGCCCTTCATGGGGAATCTGGCTACACTCTTAGGGTTATACTTGGTGTGTTGTGCTTAAGTATTTTTAGTTTGCATAAATAGTTTTTATTCTGCATTAATTACTCATTAGATTAGCAAGTCACCTATTCACATCCCTCAGGTGATTTCAATTGGTATCAGAGCCAAGTGCTCTTGATTTGAGTCTAACAATCTTGAGTTAAAGATCCTCTTTTATAGCTAATCACAATATTTGTACACACACATGGATTTCATGTCACCTCCCACTTTTGACATTCTTAACATCCAAACTTGGAAGGTTAAGATGTCTTTGTACCTCAAAGGTCTAGGTATTCATATTTATCTTGCTACCATTAAGGATTCATATTTAGTAATAGCAAGTATATTGAGGCTAACTCAAAAGCCATTCATGCTTTAAAGTCAACCCTAAATGATGAATATTTATCTGGGTTTCTAACATTGATTCAGCTTTTGTAGCATGGAACTCTATTATCTCTCTTGGCGAACAAGAGCAATATTATATAGGGCGCGACTCGGATTTTGGAAGTGAGGCATCCAACTTATGCTACATGGTCCAAGGGGATAACCCCCTTGAGGTAAATACCGAATCTGAGCTAGAAGAGGATGTTGATATGTCTTATGATGAGCTTGAATCATTTTGTCAACAACTTCTAGAAAAATATGACTTGCTTAAAAAGGATAATAATAAAATGAAAAAGATCAACACTTCTTTGTTAAAAGAAAATGACTCTTTTAAAAATAAACTTGCATGTGTTTCAAAAAAAAATGAAAGTTTGAAAATGAAAATATTTTCTTACTTTCTAAATTAAATGATCTTTGTGAGGGAAACACCTCTTTGAAAAAATAAGGTTATTTTGGTGGAAAAAGATAAGAAAATTGCTTTAAATGAAAACATCTCTTTGAAAAGAAAAATTGTTGAAAAAAGAAAGGAAAATGTTTCTAAAAGGAAAAAGAGTATTGATTCTCATTTCTGATCTTGCTTTTCATGCCACCATTGATAAAAATGAGATTAACTTTTGAAAAATAAAATGGATTGTTTGAGCTCAACTTTGAGCCATTGTGCATTTAATCACTCTAAATTGAAAACCTTATTTGAAAGGAAACAAGCTCCATATATTCATGCACATCACCCACGGCACACTTATGCACATTTTGCCCATCATGATCACACTCACTCTCATGTGCATTCTAGAGTGTACAAGTGTACACATTGCGACCGTAAAGGCCATTTAGTAAAATTTTATTATGATAGAGTAAATCTATTAATTTTGCTAGTAACAATGTTAGGGTTCCAAATCATACTAACCCCCGTGGACCCAAAAGAAAATGGGTACCAAAATTCTCACCTTTTGTATTGGATGTAGGTGCGGGCTCTCACATGACGTGAGAGATTTGGTGCCTTGGTGGTGGAGCACATGGACTAGATGGACACACATATTGATGCACCGCTATCAAGGAAATTTGGTGGGACGACCACCAAGTTTTGGAGACTTAAAGTATAGTTCTTATGGTTTGGTAACTATCTCTAAACTCCTTTTATTACATGCTTTGATTTATATATATATATATATATATATATAATATATATATATATATATATATATATATATATATATATATATATATATATATATTATATATATATATATATATATGATTTTAGCATGTTTTGGATTCATAATCATGTTTTGTGCTTTATATGGTGAATACGTGTTTAGATGAACTTCTCATTCAAACTTGTGTATATACATGTACAAGTAATGGGCAACAATTGATTCTTATATGTTTGTACTTTATCGCTCATTTGCACCTGCTACATGTACATGTATAGCCTAATTTTGATGATTTCTTCACTTATACATATTTTCTTATTTTTGTGCATGTTTTGCCTCATGTATATGCTATGCTTGTTTAAAACTAATAAATATACATGTATACCCTTGAGTCTCTTGCTTTCATGCAAATTCCATTATAGACTTTTTTGTTTGGGATATGTATGCATATTGTTAGCTTTGGATAAATCATACATATGCCTTGAAGGCTTATTTTTAAAGAAAATTAAACTTTTATATGTGTTTGATAAAAAGATATTCATGTTTGTTTTGAGCCTCATTGATTATTTTCATGAAAATGCTATTTACATGATTCTTGTACACTCACACCTTATTTATTTATTCATGACTTTGTTTCATGAACAATTTTTTAGCTTTATAGATTTTGAATGTAAACTTTTGTGTATGTAGTATAATTCATGAGATATATGTTTTGTTTTCTTGTTTGAATGATCTTTAACTAGTTTTTCAAAAATTACATTAACTAGTTATTTATTCTTCATTTGGTAGTGTTTTCAAACTATGCACAACTATTTTTAAATTTATTTTTGAAAACTTCTACCCTATAAGGGCGGACGGATGGGCGACCATACCTTGTATGCCTTATTATAAACCTTTTATCATGTGCATGTATAGGGTGGTTATTTATGAGCTATACACTTGATCCTTATTGTGTTTTCAATTGGTATCACAATTGATATTTATTTTGTATACTCATATGTTTTCTTATATATGTATGTTTCAAATTTTCAAATAATATCAATTTCTATTGGTATTCATTTTCATACATATATATGATTTGATTGTGCTTGATTTACTATAGCCTTACTTGTTTAAAGCACAAATTATGTTTATGCTAAGTTTGTCTTGTATCTTAATTTCAATTGGTATCTCAATTGGTATTTTAATAAGCTTATGCATTATTTTCAGTTGGTATTTAAATTGGTATCAAATATTTCATATTGTACCATTTATTTGATATCAAAAATTTCAATATACTTCAATTAATATCAATATGTTTTAATTTCAATTGAGTTTCGGTTTCAATTGGTATCAAAAATGTTTTACCTTTTATTTGGTATCAAAATTTGCCATATATTTCAATTGATATTAAAATATAAAATATTTTCTTTCATTGGTATCAAAATTTACACATGTTTCAATTTCATTTGGTATCAAAAATTTCCTATTTCAAATGATATCAAAAATCTTGTTTATTTACAAATGGTATCTCAAAATTTATGAAAATTTAAAATTTGTGTTAAAAATGTTTTGATATGTATTGTCTATATGCAAGGGGAGCTTAACATCTCTTCTATATATAGATTCATGTTGAGTGTATCTTGTATTGAAGAGCTTGACATCTCTTCTTTATGTGATACACGTGTGTAGGGGGAGCTTCACATCTCCACTTATGTATTGTATATATGCTTTATGTGAGTTAGGACTTTGTCATCCCTTCTTCATGTAATGCATGTATATAGGGAAGCTAACTTAGCGTCTTCCTCTTCATTAATGTATATCACACACACACATATATATATATATATATATATATCCTTATTGATGATTTGTTTTCACCCTTTGTTGATGATTGACAAAAGGGGGAGAAAGATTTTGAGTTTATATATGCATATTTGAGTTTTTGCATATATTGAGTTTTTGCATTTTACAAAAGAGGAAAATGATTTTGAAAGTTTAAACAAAAAGGGGGAGAAAGTTTTTTAGAAAAAGAACTTTTGGTTTATGCATGTTTTTCTCTCACCTAGTTTATGCATATATATTTGTTTAGTTTTATGCGCTTTTTTTCCGATATCTATTTGTTTATTGCTATGCATGAGTTAAGGGGGAGCTTCTATGAAGCTTAACTTTAATCCATGATATATAACTCCATGAGTTTTGTCATCATCAAAAAGGGGGAGATTATTGGCCCAAAGGCCCATCACTCTAATTTTGTTGATGATTAACTCATGTAGTTATAGTACTAATGATCTTGTATTTAATTAGTCTCAGATATATGATCAAGATCTTAGTAGGTGTGTAGCTTCAACAAAAGATTTCTAGTCAAGTTTTGAAGCTAACACGTGTTGATTCAAGAGCTTTTGCATCAAGACCACATCAAGTACTCAAGAGGAGTCTAGCTCATTGGATCATGATTTGAACCAAGTCAAGAAGGAGAAGAAGATTTTCAAGGGAGGACCTTCAAGAGAAGACTTGAGTCTAGGTTTGTTTTAGTAAGATTTTATTTTTAGATAAAATGTAAAGGATAGATTAGTTGGTGGAATGCTCAAGTAACATATACACTCACACACAAGATTTAGATGAATTTTTATAAAAGAGTTTTCATTTTAGAAAATACCGATTTGGTTTTTATGTCTCAAAATATGACATAAGTTTTTATCAAAACCATTTTAGTGCTTATTGTCAAAAACATAGATATTTCATCATATATGTGTAGTGGATCATATCCATACACACTAAGCTTTAAAAGTGTTTAAAATATTTGTTTTTGTATTTGGAGAAGTTTTGGAAAAATCAATTTGAAAAAATACGGATTTTGCTTTAATCCAAAATTTCTAAGTCACAAAAATACTTCAAAATGTTTGTAACATGTTTTGATTTTTACTCAAACATGTTTGTATATCAAAGTATAATACTGAACTTATTTTTGTAGATATTTAGAGATTTTATGGGATTTTATTGAAGTAAAAGACCAAGTTTTTAAATCCCCAAAATCTATTTTTGGCCTTCTGCCGGTCGACCGTACGGTCGACCGAGCCAGAGGTCGGCCGACTAGGTGGTCGATGGACGGTCGACTGACGTGCACAAAACGTGCACGGCCAGGGCCGGTCGACCGCACGGTCGACCGCCAGAGAGTGTCTGCTCTCTGGAAATGGCCCGGTCGACCGGGTGGTCGACCGCTGGGCCATTGCCCTGAAGGCGGTCGACCGACCTTCCCAAAGGTCGAAAATCGACCGTTGGCCGTCAACCGACAGCAGTGCAGACTGCTGATTTGGACCCCAACGGCTAGTTTTCTTAGCCTATAAATTGGGGCTCCCATGGGCTGTTTTCTACAAGATTTTTGGAGAGTTTCAAAACTAGTTTTTCCTATCTATTGTAGAGGTTTTCTCTACTTGTTTGAGAGCAAATATTTTCAAATCAAAAGGAAGTTTTTCATGAGTGTTTTGTAAAAGTGATTCTTTGAGTTTTTCACCACAAATTCCATCCTAGTTTTCTCACACATACTTGAGCTTTCCATTGCTATATCATTCCTATAGGAGAGTTGTTGTGAGATTGTATTTAGGTGATCAAAGTATTGTGATCACCAAAGACTTCATTCTTTGTATTTGAGGAGGCGGACTTGCGGGTTCGCGTTGTTTCGGGTTCTAGTGAGAACTCGGTGTAGAGGTGCGGCCTCGGCAAGCTTGCGTGCTTGCGTGTGTTTGTTCTTGCGGGAATAAGAGAGGGACTAGAGAGTCCAAAGGAGTTCTAGTGTGAACTCGCTTGTAGGTGTTGCGGCACCGAGTGATCCGGTGGATCGTTTTTAGTGGAAATCCTTCATAGTGTTGAAGGCGGGGACGTAGAGCAAGTGTGCTCGAACCTCAAAATAAATCTTCCGTGTTTGCGATTGCTCTCTCTCTATCTCTCACTTGTCTATATATCTTCCATGATAATATTGCTTTCATCTTTATATGCTTGATATATCTTGTGCCATATTGTTATATGCTTGGGGAGTGTTTGCTCACACTTGTATTCAACCAAGAGAGCTAAAGCGGCACCTCAACTCTTATCTAGAGGAATCTTAAGGAGATAGTCTAGAGCCCTTCACGGGAAATCCGGCTACACTCTTAGGTTGTACTTGGTGTGTTGTGTGATTAGACGAGAAAGGTGTATTAAAATGTAGTCGATGTATCCTTTCTTATCTCCGCTATAGCATAAGGCTATACCGAGTTGATTCTCAGGGAGAGCTAGCGATAGAAGCGTTACGAATCGTAGTGAAGAAATGTAAACGAAGTGTCTTCTTTGTTCTTTAAAAGAATAAAACAATCATGGAAAAAGGAGTGAAAGAATGGATGGATATGTTCATGATGGAAAAGTGGAAAAAGAAATCAAGAGTGAGATTTGGTATTCACAAGAAAAGGAAAGAAGACTTGTAAAGAATAGATGGAAGATAACCATGACTAGCTTACCTTGCTAACTTGCCAAGACTTACTAGACTCCTTGATAGCGAATGCGTGCCTCATGTTGTCACTCCATCGGCGTGGGATTCGTCTTGCGTGTTGACCTAATTACTTTCTCACTTGGATGACGGGAGGTTTTACCCATCGGAGAAGAGAAGATCATCCAACTTGCAAGATGAAATAAAGCAATCACCCATGAGTTAGTGAAGAAGGCAAGGCTAGTGGTTAGCTAGTACATGGAGAAAGAATAGCTAAAAGCCATTAGAGAAGTAAAACAAAGCATGAAGTAAATTGCAAGGAATTAAAGAAAGCAATAAAGAAAGCACATAAAGAAAGCAAGTAAACTAGAACCAAGCTCAAGTAGAGGAAGGAGAATGGATCAATCCTTGCATAGCTTCAAGTTGTCACCCTTGATTACACAAGCTCTCTCTCTCACAATCTCTCTCTTTTACAATGAATTCTAGGGAAGAAGAAGAGGGATCTAAAGAACTAAAACCTAGAGAAAAACTACTAAAATTACAACAATCTACTAACTTTCCTCTCTTCTCCATTCAGTTTTTGCTCGCAGGTCATAGGTCACATATTTATAGGCATTTGGAGAAGCTTCGAGATCCAGGTTGTTGGCGCAAAATCCGCGATCCAACGGCCTTGGATCTGCCGCGTTTGGCGGCAAACTCCCAGATTCCGCGGCAACTTGAAGGTTGTTGGGCAACAGAATTCTGTTGCAGGTTGGTTGCGAAGTTGTTATCCACGTGGCATTCTAGAACTTTGGGTTGTTGAGCGGATCTCTCTGGAATCTGATTTGAAATCTTGGGGCTTATCTTAATCTTGATTTAATCACTTTAATTAGTGTTAATTAAAGTGATTATTTGCTTTATCTCCTTGAGAGTGTGTACCTGCAAATATGTAGAGAAGATGAGTAAAAATCATGTATTTATTAACTAAATGCATGGGAATTATGAGGTAAAATATGCAATATTGGATTACAATCATTGTGCTTAAGAATTTTCAGTTTGCATAAATAGCTTTTATTCCGCATTAATTACTCATTAGATTAGCAAGTCACCTATTCACCCCCCTAGGTATTTCAGAGACTACTTCACAGACTTTCTCCACTACCAAGACTCTCTCGAGACTGCTGAGGATCCATCTCTAGAAGATCTTGACTCTGCAAAGCCGAACCAGAAGAAAAATGTCTTTGAGAACTGAATTTTTTGTAACAAGCGAGTAGAGAACTACTTCACAAACTCTCTCCTCTACTAAGACTCTCTCGAGGCTACTGAGGATCCATCTCTAGAAGATCTTGACTCTGGCAATGAGGTTGATGCTGAGCCGGAACTAGAAAAATAATGCCTTTGAGAACTGAATATTTTTATAACGAGCATTAATAAGCTCGATTTTAATAACACCGTCGATGTTAAAGGAGAGTGGTTTATTAATAAAGATTTAGATTTGGCTTACTTTTTAGTGTTAGCTTCTGATTATGTACCATCAAATACTAGTAATGACGTAGATAGTGATCATGTACCTGCAATGCATGCTCTAACATCATTGCACAAACCTATATGGTCATCCTTCATGATGCATGAAAGAGCGAGTGACGCACATGAGCCTTTTTCAAAGTGCCAACCAAATACAAGAGTCAAAAGCCAATCCTATTTGGGAGAGTCGAGTCTGAGCCAATAACTTGTGCAAGTTCAGAGGATGGTTCTGGGTCCCTACAATTCTTTCATTATAATGGAGAGAATAGGATAAGCTATTACCAAAAATCAAGCTTGAACTTCAGTAAAGGAAGACGAACGTTACTTCGATCCTTTATGCCGAAAGGTAAAGCCCCTGACTATTATCATAAGATGCGAAGAGGATTAAGCCAAGCGTCTATTCCAATCTTATCAAATCCTGAATCTGAAAAGTGGGTCCATCACAATAATTCGTCAGGAATATCATCGTGGGAGTTGATGTCAGCATCGGTGCCCTTTTCAAAAGTCTTTCAGTAAACATTATTTCAACTGGTCATCTGAAAGATGAAGATTAAGAAGAGACAGAAGAAATGATCTAGTCAGAGACCGATCCTTGAATCAAACTCTTAAACACTCTTTGGGACATATACTTTGAACGGCGTGAACCACCCACAGAGGATAAAGTGATTCAGATTAATATGGGGAACGAGGCTAATCGCAAGCCCATCTTTATACGTGAAAACTTATCGCCCTCTGAGAAAATAAAACCTAATATGCCTTATACAGTAGTATATAGATATCTTCGCTTGAAACTATGAGGACATGCCTAGACTTGACCCACAAGTAGCCATGCATCGTCTCAACATCAATCCGGATGCAAAACTAGTCAAGCATCAGCAATGATGATTTTGTTCAGAGATTATGGAGGCAATTAAATTGGAAGTTAAAAAGCTCATAGACTCTGATATTTCAAGGAGGAGCAATACCCTGAATCGATGGTCAACATCGTGCCTGTCCCAAGAAGAATGAGAAGATCCAGATTTGCATCAACTTTCTCAATCTAAACCTGCTTGTTCCAAAGATGAGTTTCCTCTTTCGATCACGGACATCATGATTGACAATACGTGCAGATTCGAGAGAATGGCTTTCATAGATGGATTCTCATAGTATAATCAAATCAAGATGTATCTTGAAGATGAAAAGGATACGTCTTTTAGAACACCACAAGGTCCTTCAGATTAAAAATACAGGGGCGACATATCAATGCACTATGAATACAATTTTTCGCGAGCATATAGAATGCTATTACGATGATATTGCAGTAAAAAGCCACAATAAAGGAGATCATCTTGCAGACCTGAAGAAGGTATTCGACATCATGCGAGCACATTAATTGAAAGATCGTAACTAAGTCCTTCGTAGGGGTAGCCAGTGATAAGTTCCTTAGATTTGTTGTAACATCCAAGGAATTCATCTTGACCCGGAGTAAGTCCGCGCCATCCAAGAGATGCAATCTCCGAGAAATCTCAAAGAACCCAGAGGATTACAAGGATGGTTGGCTAACCCTTTACCTAGTTAATGAAAAAAAGAGTCTCATTCATCTGGACAATGCTTGTCAACAGTGTTTGAAGAGATCAAAGAGTATCTCACTCACCCGCTTGTTCTGGTAGCTCCAATATCAGAAAAGCCTTTCTTAATATATGTTAGAGCTATAGATCATTCCTTAGGATCTTGTTATCCTAGAATAATAATCAAGGCCATGAACAGGTGATTTACTACTTGAGTAGAATAATGATCGCGGTTGAATACTGTTACAACCCGGTCGAGAAAGAATGTCTAGCTCTGGTCCTTACCGTCCAGAAAAAATGACACTACTTAGTGGGTCAACGCATTCACGTCATCTCCAGAGTGAATCCTCTGTAATTGCTCATGATAACACCATCTCTAAACTACAGATTTGTAAAATGGGCTATTTTGCTCTCGCAGTACGAGATGCAATTCATGCCACAGAAGGCAGTCAAAGGTCAAGTCGTAGCGGATTTCTTGGCTGACCATTAAGCTTCAAGATCCTCCAAACTTTATGACGATCTCTTATAAGATGTCACTAAAGTTTATTCAACCCATGCACCCTTAGAAGAGAAAATCTGACAACTATTCTTTGAAGGTGCATGAGTAACGGGTTCTAGAGGGAACATCATAGCAGGAGTGAGGGTGGTACTCCCTCACATAACTACATAATTTCTCGTGCATTCTCGTTAATCGAGCCGTGTTCAATAAAGTGGCAGAATATAATGCCCTGTCAATCGGAATGCAACTTACAATTAAAATCAGAGTTAAGAAACTTGAAGCTTACGACGACTCCATACTCATTGTCAACCAAGTCCGAGGAGCGTACAAAGTCTGACATGAAGACTTGATACCCTATGACAATGTAACTATCAACATGGTTGAGAAGTTTAAAAGCTTTTACATCAACCATGTACCTCAGTAACAAAATGCTCATGGAGATGCACTGGCATCTCTTGCTTGACTCTTCCAGCCAAAATGAAAGAGAAAGTACTTATCCACAGTCGTGACTTGTACTGCCTAAAATCCGCCCTTGAAGAAAACAAGCCTCCAAAAGAAGATCTTCAAGTTAAAGAGGTTCTCGAGACTTCAAGGGGTCCAAAACTCAAGGATTGGCGTTCCTCTTCATCTTATGCAGCATATGCTCAACGATCCTAAAGAAGCGACCGCAAGCAAAAGAAAAGCTCCTCAGTTCTATTACAATATTATCACGTGAACATTATATCACCGATGTATGATGAAATTCTATTCTGTTGCCTTTCACATAAAGAGGCACAAGACGCACTCATGGAAGATCATGACGGTACGTGTGGGTCTCACCAACTCGGACCCAAACTAGGAGACCGAACTCCAAAGACTTGGCTACTACTGACCAATGATGGTTTATGTGTTATTGCCTAGCTAGGCGGTGTCACGCTTGTCAAAGTCATGGTGACTTCATACATCAACCACTAGGCCATCTTCATCCAACGTCTTCTTCATGGCCGTTTAAGATATAAAACATGGACGTCATTGGACCCATCAACTCACCAACATCCAAAAGATATCAGTTTATCTTAGCTATAACCGATTACTTCTCAAAATGGATAGAAGTTGTCTCCCTAAAGAAGGTAAAGATGTCCGACATGATCAACTTCATCAAACATCATATACTATATTGCTTTGGCATACGTCGACAAATCGTCTACGATAATGGACCCCAATTTGTCAGCCAATCATTTCAAAAGTTTTGCAATAAATTCAGAATTTAAAGTGTCTTTACGATGACATACTATCTAGCTGCCAATAGTCTTGCGAAAGATTTCAACAAGACTATTGGAAAATTTCTCAAGAAGTTCATCTAAAATTCAACACGACTGGGACGAGAAGTTAGGTGAATACCTTTGGGACTACCTCACAATGCTGAGAATCCCAATAAAAGCTACAACATTCTTCTTGGTGTACGGGTGTGAAGATGTACTTTTACTAGAGATTTAAATTCCATCTCTGTGTATTACCATAGCCACAGAGATGATGAATGAGGACAAACATTGACTACGCCTCCAAGAGCTGGAAGCTTGGACGATAAACATTAACAAGCTCAACAACAAATCGAGCTCTATCAAGATTGAATTTTCAAAGCCTTCAACAAGAGAGTCAAAGAACGAATCTTTAAGAAATATGATCTTATCTTAGCTATCAGAGACCCATGGTCATGACATATAAGACCAAAGGCAAATTCCAACCAAATGGGAGGGAAATTTTGTAGTATAGACAGTCTATTTCAAAATAAAGCTTATCGCCTCACGACTCTAAATAGCGACACGATCATGATGCTAATTAATGGTAAATTTCTGAAAAATACTATCCATGATCAAGTTAACACCATACCTCTGATCAAATAAGTATCCTGGCTAATCCGTTGGATTAGAGCTTGAGATCCAAGATGTTTGAAAGAGTACCAAAGAAGAGCATGCTGCTTCAAAGGATTACATTACCACTTACTGACATCGAGTTGAACGAATCTGGAGACATTATAATACATGATGTCAACATTGAAGAAATGATAAAGATAGAGCTATTAGTTTTAGCCTTGTCACTTTTCTCTAGTACTAACATCGAGCCAAAAAAATATGGAGACATTATGATACATGATATCAATATTGAAGAAATGATAAAGGCAAAATTATCAATTTTAGCCTTATCACTCTTCTCTAATTTATAGACCTGCATCCACTTTCAGTTTGGAAGAATATGTCATATTTGAAGTCAAGAATGTTTAGACAACAATTTGAGGCACTTTTCTTCCTGGTCGTCTTTCTCGATTTAAAAGGATGACTTTTCTAGCTTGGCTTTTTCATATATAATGGTGGATGCCTCCAACCACCTCCTCTCCTTTTCGGTATATCATAACTCGGCTAACACGACTATTATAGTCGAACACTCCATGCAGCTGACAGATTGGTTGAATGATTTATCTGATGATTTATCAAGCCAAACTCATTAAAGAAGGTTCATAATATACTTTTGGAAAACTTTTTCAGTGTTCTACATTCATATCAAGACTTGACGATCGACTAAGAATGAAGTCTTGGTTATAAAAAAGACGAGAGAAATCTCACAAGGAACGATAATTTTCTGATAAATTTCAAAGAGTTTATACTCACTTTTTTAATTCCCAACGAGATTTTAGAGGTTATCTATAAAAATAACAGAAAGTATATCATGTTTTTTTTCAAAAATATTCACTTCTGACATAATGATCTAACACCTCTGACAACCAAGGTTAGAGGAAAATATTGGCTTTTAAGTCAATACAAAATCCTCGACAACTTATCATGCTAAGGGGATTTACATGTCTAACCTTACTCAAACGGTAGTTGGTAAAGGTAAACCAAATTCGTTAATAGCTAAGTGTTTGTTAAAAATCTTAAGGGAGCTAATCCCACCTATTATCACCAAATCTTTTACCAATTTCCTCTCATGGAATGGTAGAACTATAAAAAGTTGTACTCATTTTCTCAAAGGAATGAGTTACAGATAAAGCATGTCATGTTAAAGCTTATACCTCTAATACGTCCTTTATTTGTCAATTCTCATCAACAGAATGACAGGTCTTCAAATTTACTCAAATCGCAAGAAAAAATCCGTCATGTTAAAAGTCACACCTCAAAAGTATTTTCTCTTTATTTTCTCAATGAAGATGAGACCTTTGGTTAAAATCATACCTCCTACTGGTTAAAATTACACCTCTTACCTACTTCCTTGAGAGAATTGTCAAATTTGGTTAAAACACACTTTAATTGCTAAGTTAAACGTTACCTTTGACACGCAAAATAAATTCTTGTCAGGTTACAAATCACACCTCTGACAGTAAGTTCCCCTAATTTTCTCAATAAAAATGAGAACTATGACTAAAATCACACCTTTCCTATTTAACTTTCTCAGCGAAGTTATCCAACAATTAATTGCTTAGTTAATTGTCATCTCTGATAATCAAATCTAATTGCTTTAGTCTGTCTGATTTTTCAACACAAAAAGGAAACATGTACAATTCAAAAGAAATATAATCACTTTTTTTTTTCAAAACAAAATAGTAAAAGTGATACAAACACTCTTTCTTTTATTCAAAAATTTATAAGAGTGTTACAAAAAAAGGAAGAAAAAAGTTAATCTCGCTGAGAGAAAGACTTTATTCGCTCCCTGAGCTCTATAATTTCATGCTGGTGAGTTTCTTCGGCAGCAATGATTGAGATAGAACCTGCACACAAAATACAGTATTTCAGATTTTAAGATTAAAGAGTGCAAGGTGCTCAATTCTACCACAATAGCAAGTGGCTATGCGGGTCGTGATCCACAAGGAGGGACTAGCGATTAAAGCTTTTAGAAAGTTCTCTTTTAAGATACCATTAATGGTTAAAAATTCTTCTTTAGTTTTTTAAAAGAAAAAGGAAAAATTGTTAAAGTTGAATTAGGAAGAAATGGTATATTAAGAAGATGAAAAAATGAAAAATAGAATATATACAAAGAAATTGAAAGAGTGATAAGATGGTTGGAGCTTGTGATATTGAAACTAAAGAATAAAAGAAAAGAAAGACAGCCTAAAAATTACTTACCTCTTCAGTGCTCATATACCTTGGATCCGTTGCGACGACTTACCTTGTCTTTAAAGGCAATCAAGCATGGCATATAGGATCTTCCCCATTCTCGATCTACACTACGAATAAAAGGGCGAGCTAAACTAACAAAGAATGGTTATTCATCACCATAGGCCATCAAGAGCACTTGCAATGGCGAAGCAGTCTCGAGGCTATCAAATTCACTTGGATTACAAGCACATTAGAGGAAAGTAAACGAAAACAAGAGTAAAGAAGAAAAAGAAATTTCGATCCGATTCTAATAAAAATGAAAGAAAAGACTTACTTACACCGGTGTCACCCTCAGTACAAGCTTGATCTCCTTCCTCCATGAAACTTATTTCTCCTCTCAGTTACATAAAGAAAAGTAAAAATTACATTAAAAAAAACCTAAGTTACAAACTACAAATTATCCTCAGTTCTATTCTCTGCTTGGTCGTCCTCCTTGAAAAACACCTAGAGGGGAGAGTGAATAGGTGTTAATGCTAATCTAATGATCTTTTTAAACAAATATGAATGAATGATGCAACCGGTCACTTAAAACAAGAAATTGAAGCCGAATTCTCCATGAAGGGCTCTAGAACTTCTCCTCTTTGATTCCTCTAGATTATGAGTTGAGGGGCGTAATTGCTTTCTTGTTGAGATGAGTACCGAAAAAAGCAAGTAAATGAAATGTGTGCAATAAAGAAGTGTAAGCAAGAGATATCACAAGATAGAAATGTAAACCAATGATAACAATAAGGAAACCAATCGCAAATATAAGGAATTTGTTTCGAGGTTCGAGCCACCGCTCTACGTCCCCACCTCACCACCGTGAAGGATTTTCACTAAATCCGCAAAGGGAATTACAAGAGGTCTACACAAGACCGGAGTACCGAACTCCCACCAATCCAACCTCTACACAAGAGGGATCTCAACACAAAAAAACTACAAGTAACAAGGTGATCAAAAAGATCACAAACTTCTCTCTTACAACTCCTTATAGAATGTGGAATGATTTTGGCTCAAGAAGTGAAGTGAGAAAATTTAGTTGTAAAGAAGAAAGAAAAGAGCTTGAAAACCACTGAAAAAACTTTAACCAAGAATGCACTTGAGAAAGTAAGAGCTTTGAAAACTTTTCTTTCTTTTGAAACTCAAAATGGGAATTTTTCTTAATTTTTACAAGGGACCAATGCCATCTATTTATAGGGATTTGAAGAGATCTAATCATTATTAAAACTAGTTTAATAGGTCAGGAAATAGCCTCAAGAATTTCAGAAATAGCTGCAAGATTTAACCCCATCAAATCCAGAAAACAAGTTTCAATAAGCTAGCCGTTGGGGGCTGCAGGCGGCTGTCGGTCGAACGGCCCGGTCGACCGGCAGTCTAACTGGAAACTAGCTGTTGACTCGGTCGACCGGTCGGTCGACCGGAGGCTAAACAAAAAACAAGTATTTGTTCTGTCGGTCGACTGGCCCGGTCGACCGACAAAACCCGAGAGCAAGGGTCAGTCAGTCGGTCGACCAGTCGGTCGACCGGCAGACGTGCACAAACGTGCACGCCAAAGCCACAAGGCCCGGTCGACCGGTGCGATCGACCGATCAGGCCTGAAATAGATGCGATCGATCGCCCGGTCGACCGTAGGGCCTGAAACAGTATTTTTTATAGGAAAATTTTTGAACTTAGGAGAATTTTTAAAATAATTTTAATGGCTATATGATAAAGTATCATGCTATAAGGGTTGGTATACATGATATAAACAAGATGTAAAAATATAAATATTTAGAGACATGTATAATAACCAAGACATGCACCTAATCCAACTATCCAAAACAAAAACCGTATTTTGAAAAAATGAAAGTGTGTGTGTGTTTCTTGAGCCAACTTATCATAACCTCATTCTTTAACAAACTAATTCTTACAAGGGTTCTAGGTGACTACATGATCTTCAAATTAGGGCTTCTCCAAATGGAATGTTGTATAGCTTGAATCCTTGAACCCGAATAGAGTCATCTTGAGTCAAAAGTACCTTCCTTTAGGGAAGAACACATCTGAATCCTTAGAACCCTGAAACACACTTAAACACTAAAATATGATTAGTACAAATAACTATATATGTTTTGTAATCATCAAAACACAAAAACCGGGTGATTGTAACCTTAGACCAAACTCCTTGCCTTTGAGATTGCATGCATTTATAGAAGAAATGCAGAGGCTAGAGGAGTATGAAGATAGGACAAGCTGGCTATTCTGAATTTGAATCCTCCCCTTATCTCCAAACTTGATTTGATGTGGATATTCAGTTCTGATCTGCAGTTTGTTAGCATGTTTATTACTGAATATCACTTATCAAATGACAGAATTAGAAACAGTGATCAATCTAAGAGTTGTAGCCCTGTAAGTTTTCTTTCTGGATCATCTTGAATCATCAGATTTGAGATTCAGTAGCAAAAGTTATGATTCAAATACTAAAATGTATCCAGTCAGAATCTAAGTCAAACTTGCTTCATCTCATCCGTTGATCTTCTCTCTATCCATTTATCTCTCTGTATATTGATATTATCCTCGGTTGATCTTTAGCTAACCAAAATGGATTTATAGAAATCTGAATTTTACTGGTTTCCATTTGGTGTTATCTTTCTGATTTGCTCTGATCTTCAGCTGAACATTTGCCCCAATCCTTGATTTGTTCTAACTAGATCAGGGATCATCCTCAGCTAACCAAATAGATCCAGTTAAATCTGATTTTAACTGGTATTTATTGGTTTAATCCTCTTTCTCTTCATTATTATCTTCTGCAAAACAGATATTTAAGACAAGAAAATTAGCAGATTTATTACACGATAAATGTAGGAGTGTAATGAAAAGAATACAAAATATATGTACGATCACAGCCCCCACACCTATCTTTTGCTCGTCCTCGAGCAAAACAACTAAACAAAAAAATTTTTATTAGACCACTTTCGCAGGTCACGCGATTGCACTGAGTATGTGCAAAAGGCCGTTAAATCTCTAGGTTACCCCTAGAGGACGAGTTTTATTTCGTGAGGGTTTTCAGTGGATTACACCACAAGATCCATAAAGAAAGAGAAAAATATTAGTATTTTGAAAACACATTTTGAAAGAAAAATATTTGAAATATTATATGTAAGTTTAAGTAATCTATAAGTTATAGGAAAACTGAATTTTTCATTCCTAAACTTAGTCTCTATTCAAAAATTTGTTATCAATCAAAGTAAGGAGTCAAATTGTACTTCTCATCTAGTCTTATTACTTTACCCTAAGTCATATGCACCTTGTGACCGTGAAAATTTTGACTATGGGTTCATTAACTCTAACTCTTATGCCTTATACATATATATATATATATATATATATATATATATATATATATATATATATATATAGTGATATTATTCCTTAGTTCTATTAGGCTTTCTAATCTGCCCATGTAACGAGCCTTTAGTCGATGACTCCCAAACCAAACGGTCTTAGGGCACCGGGTGAGAAAACACCCCAAGGACTTAAGGACTCGAGCAAATAAGGCCACAAAACTAAGGATTTTATTATATGAACTACTTTTAGGCGTGAATACTTAGGCTTTATTAAGCACAAATACCCAGCTTAATCAGAGAATATATATATATATATATATATTATATATATATATATATATATTATATATATATAATATATATTCAAACTTATCTAATTATCTTTCGCATAAATACTAAGGCTTGCTTAGGCCAAAGCACTTAGGTAATCAATAATTAGATTTGTTCATCTTTCATAGATCTATTTTTTTCTTTTTTTACTTTTTATATAAGGCATAAGAATCTTTATTTTTGAACCCTAAGTGTGTAAGTGTATGAAGTATGCATATTTCATTAAGGTAAAGATCAAGACAAAATTACTTTGATAAATTATCTTCCTAACCCTAAAAATCAAACAAATAATCTTATTTTGACCAAGTTTAAGAAATCCTAATTTTGATTTCCTATTCCTTAAAATTGACTCAATTTATTAGAAAAAATATGTCAAAATATTGTTTCATTTTCAAAAAGTTTTTAAAAGTAAAGAAAATGTTAATTTTTTTAATAAAAAGAAAAACCTAAGTTATGTTAGAACCCTCCCCCACACCTATCTCATGCATTGTCCTCAATGTATGAATTAATGTATAGATGCATGAAAAAAGAAGAAAGGGAAGGAAAATGTTACCTTAAGGTGGTGGTCTGATTGGTCCACGAAATGCGGCCCAATCGACTTTTCATGGAGTTCAGAGGAATCCATCAGAAATCTCTTTTATATAACCCACTAAAATGATGTATATATGAACATTTTTATTAAAATTTAACCCCATCTAATTTACAAATTCCATAATTAATTTCGGAGTCAATTTTGTCAACCGCCTTGTCCCAAAATTGAGTGTGAAAAGATAGAATGATTGACTTAGACTCAGGAAGTACTGGAACTAATACCAACTCAAGAAGGTGACTTAAGTCAAGTAAAAGGTTCAGGAGTCAAGATTGGCTCAGGAAGTGGGTCCAAATCAAGATGTTGAAACTCAAGTCCACAATCAGTTCCCCACAATGGAATGTAACTTAATATTGGTGATTCAAGTTCAGGAATGACAGGTGAGGGAATCAAAACTGACTCTAAAATATTACTCAAGTCGGGTAACAAAACAGGAGTCAATATTCATTCAGAAATTTGAACTGAATCACAAATTGAGAGTCTAGGTCACATTTCTCATTGAGTTCAATTTCATAAAAATGAGAACTTGCTAATTGTCAATGGGACTTTCAAAAGTATGAAATTGGTCAAGTTCAATATGATGATCATCAAAATGGGCGATTTAATTTCATGATGAATTGGCACAGGATCCAATGTTGACTCGGGAAAAAGATTGAAATCTGGTGAGACACTGGAGTCTTTATTGAATCAGGAAGTAGAATTGAATCATTAAGTTGAGGTTCAGGATCATATTCATCTCAAGTTCTATTTCAGGAAAGGAATAACTTGCCACACTGTCAATATTATTTTCAAATTTGGAGTTTGGGCAAGTTCAAATGATTGTGCTGAAATGGAACCTTGTTTTCCAAAACAACGTGACTCTTCAACTCTAACTGAATGGTTAACGACATCAGAACTGGCTAAACAATGAGAATGTAGAGATTGGACCATTATATCTATGTCATGATTACGAGCGTTTTGAGCCTGAGTCATAACTTCAAGCATCTTTTCATAGTTGATAGGTTCATCGTTTTGTTGCGATTGGTCTTGAAAAGATGAAGTGTTATTTTAGAATTGGTGGTAAAATTGTGAGTCATCAGATTTTGTGATTGTGTTTGGACTCACGCATACTCATTCCAAAATTGATGGTTTTCTATTTTGGACTGGTGAAACTGAGTATGAATCTTGAAAATATTGTGGACAAGGTGGATAAGGAGGACAAGTTGGTTGAAAATTGGACTCGGGGGTGGTGAATCCCCATTGACTCTGTGAAGAGTTGAAATTATTCTGGAACTTATGGCTATAAGATTGGGGGCATGGGTTATATTGATTCGGATAAGACCAATTCAGCACATTATGTTGGTTAAAGTTATGATATGCCGGGTTGATAATATCCGAAAAAGAGGTTGGTGTGTAATATGCATTACTATTAAAATTGAAAAATTGTTATTATAAGCCATATCACACAATAAAATACAAACAAAGAAAAAAACAAACAAATAAGCAATCAAATAAAAGGAAAAAAAAATTCTAAACTAAGTTAGGGTAGACCTATGACCTAGAGGACTCCTAACTGGTTAGACTGTCCACGGGAGGTATAAGCAGACTTTGACCACAAGCTAATCAGCCAGGTCAGGGCAAGATTGGTGGGAGGTTATCCGTCAAAGACGTTCCTTAATTAAGTAACCACCAACCTTCGGGCTTTGGCCCTTAATCCCCTTCCTAGACACTGATTTGGTAAGAGTCAAATTCCAACACCTTTCCCTTAGGATAATCTCTAATTTAGTCCGGGATGTCCCTAGGGCCAACGTCAACTCATTTTTAGTAAGATTTGGGTTAGTGAGTGAGGAGATTGTTTGTGGGCTAAGGGAAGGCAATGACTTCCCCACCTTATCTTGTTTATAGGACAAGACCTTAAATCAATTTAGTGCAGTGTACAAGTATATAGAAAAAAGTAACACTCAAGCAATATTTCATACAAGAATGAACCTTATACTAAATGCTATGCACACATACCTTGGCTCCAGCACTCTTCAACAGTAAATAGAAAATGTAATGAAATAGACACGTGCCTAAATGCAAAGTCTAAATCATTTTTTAGCATTTACAATCAACTTTTTACTGTTGTGTTAAAAAAAAAATAATATATAATACAGTGAGTCAAACAAGGAGATAAATGCTACAGATATTTAAAACTACGCAATTCAGCCAACCTGCAGAAAATACAGGTTAGTAGTTCACTCAGTTTGTCACAGGACTGTAGCAAATCTGAGGGCTTCTTGGCTCTGCTTTCTTGAGCAGAGTTCAAGGCCACTTATGTGTCCACTGCCACAAGAATTCCTTGTTGTTAAATCTGTATAAAAAATAAAGAAGAAAGTTAACCAAAAATGTAAACTTTTAAAGAGAATTGTTTACCGTCCCTCCCCGGCAACGGCGCCAAATTTTTATTGAGATAGAACCTGCACACAAAATACAGTATTTCAGATTTTAAGATTAAAGAGTGCAAGGTACTCAATTCTACCGCAATAGTAAGTGGCTATGCGGGTCGTGATCCACAAGGAGGGACTAGAGATAGAAGCTTTTTAGTAAGTTCTCTTTTAAGATACCATTAATGGTTAAAAATTCTTCTTTAGTTTTTTAAAAGAAAAGGAAAAATTGTAAAGTTGAATTAGGAAGAAGATGGTAGATTAAGAAGATGGAAAAATGAAAATAGATTATATACAAAGAAATTGAAAAGAGTGATAAAGATGGTTGGAGCTTGTGATATTGAAACTAAATAATAAAAGAAAAGAAAGACAACCTAAAAATACTTACCTCTTCAGTGCTCATATACCTTGGATCCGTTGCGACGACTTACCTTATCTTTGAAGGCAATAAAGCATGGCGTATAGGATCTTCCCCATTCTCGATCTACACTACGAATAAATGGGCGATCTAAACTAACAAGTAATGGTTATTCATCACCATAGGCCATCAAGGGCACTTGCAATGGCAAAGCAGTCTCGAGGCTATCGAATTCACTTGGATTACAAACACATCACTGGAAAGTAAATGAAAACAAGAGTAAAGAAGAAAAAGAAACTTCGATTCGATTCTAATAACAATGAAAGAAAAGACTTACTTGCACGGTGTCACCCTCAGTACAAGCTTGATCTCCTTCCTCCATGAACTCGTTTCTCCTCTCAGTTACATAAAGATAAGTAAAATTACATAAAAAAAAAACGTAAGTTACAAACTACAAATTATCCTCAGTTCTATTCTCTGCTTGGTCGTCCTCCTTGCCTTTTGAGATTGCAAATGCAGAGGTTAGAGGAGTTATAAAGATAGGACAAGCTGGCTATTTCTAAATTTGAATCCTCCTCTTATCTCCAAACTTGATTTGATGTGGATAATCAGTTCTGATCTGCAGTTTGTTGGCATGTTGATGCTGAATATCACTTATCAAATGACAGAATTAGAAATAGTGATCAATCTAAGAGTTGTAGCCTTGTAAGTCTTCTTTCTGGATCACCTTGAAATCATCAGATTTAAGATTCCGGTAGCAAATGTTATGATTCAAAATATAAAATGTATCCAGTCAGAATCTGAGTCAAACTTGCTTCATCTCATCCGTTGATCTTCTCTCATATTATTATCTCTCTGTATTTGATATTATCCTCGGTGTGATCTTTAGCTAACCAAAATGGATTTATAGAAATCTGAATTTTACTGGTTTCCATTTGTGTTATCTTTCTGATTTGCTCTGATCTTCAGCTGAACATTTTGCCCCAATCCTTGATTTGTTCTAAACTAGATCTGGGATCATCCTCAGCTAACCAAATAGATAGATCCAGTTAAATCTGATTTTAAT
The DNA here is from genome assembly GCA_038442645.1 of Agave tequilana. Classification (NCBI taxonomy): domain Eukaryota; kingdom Viridiplantae; phylum Streptophyta; class Magnoliopsida; order Asparagales; family Asparagaceae; genus Agave; species Agave tequilana. The sequence continues at coordinate 690 of JAVJIF010004327.1, read as the reverse complement.
TGATATTTATTGTTGGTTAAATCCTCTTTCTCTTCATTATTATCTTCTGCAAAATAGATATTTAAAACAAGAAAATTAGCAGATTTATTACACGATAAATGTAGGAGTTGTAATGAAAAGAATACAAAAAATATATGTACAATCAAGCAAACCATCGCCTTATCTCGAAACTCTTCTTCAGATTAGGGCTTCAAGTAGTTCAACAGTACACCCAAAAAGACTAAGATCTAGACAAGATTAGGCTCAGGACAATTCAAGAGATTGTCAGTCAAAATCACAAAAGATCCAAGTCAGCATGAAGTCTAAAGTATTCCAAAATCTTCTCAATCAATCACAGAGTTTCAAAAACTTTGAAGGGAGTTTTATAGGCTATCTAAAGTTTATTGAAGATAAAGGCTCAAAAACACAAGTCTCATGTCAAATCCAAATGCAGATCTCACGTGAAGGCTGTGTTCTTTCATTCAAATGCAAAGGTTGCGTTATTTTTCAAAAGCGGACCTCAATCAGGTCGCGTTTCAACTTCAAAGTGCAAGCCTGTGAAGCTCTGCATTTCAACACTAATACGAGCCTGTGAGCTCCGTATTTCATCTCCCAAAGCGAGGTCCATTTCTAACGCAAGACTCGTATTTTTGTTGTAACATATAGCAATCTACTGGGTCAATTACACTCAATTTCTCTCCACATAATGGG